>JAOQMP010000005.1:1765278-1775397 GCA_027563575.1 Erythroxylum pedicellare | reverse complement strand
CATTTAGCTTGTTTTTTTTTTTTGCAAGAAATGATCAGCCTCATGTCCTAACATGCAAACCCAGATCGATCGCTTTAATATCTTCAACCGCAATTCGTTCTCAATTGGAACAGTGGGTCGAGTCAAACCTTACCCAATTTAAATGAGTTATAATTCTTTAGAATTAGAACTTCGATAGCTGAAAAAATGTATGCACACGCAACAAACAGAAAATTGTAAACCAAGCGGGTTTCTTAACTACACCAAAGCTCTCTTATTCCTCCTAGATAAAAAGTATTGACATATTGAACTCAGAACAATCGGCTACTGTTTGCTCAAAAACTACAAAGACGGAATCTTCGTTGACCCATTACCTAAATAGTTAAATGGGTCCATTCGACAACAAAAGAGCTAATTACATGAATTTATGGAGCACAAAATAAAAAGACCTTAGAGAAAATAACTAAAAAACAAAACTGGATCACCGTGCAAAGCCGAAGAAATAGAATTGAGGAAGAAAAAGAGTGAGTGCGAGACCTGGAATAGGAGGTAAGAAACTGAAGATGTGCATAAGACAACCATCGTCTAAATTACTGATAGGGCAACTGTAATTGTAATAGTTACAAGAAGTTGAAGAAGACGAAGACGACTTGTTATTCCTCTTCTTTCTTCCTCTCCTATTCTCCATCTCTCCAACTCCAACACAATCCTCCATTTCCATTCTCCTTCCTTACCGTACAACCAATGAATAAACGAATGAACGAATACCAGAGGAGGAGAACTGAATTGAAGGGATTTCGAGTGACCGACCCATAAACAAACAAACAACCAAACAAAAACCCCTCACCCTCACCCTCTCCCTCTCCGTTCTTCCTAACTATTATTATTTCTTTCTTTATTTTCTCTCTTAGTCACCGCACGGCACCCGAATGTGAAGAACAAATCGATGCGTTGTCCTTTTGGGCTCCCGGAGAAGGCCCTCTGGGCCTAGGCCCAATTGATTATCTCTAATGGAATTGAAAATTAATTAGATAACATTTTAAAAATTATCTAATATTCAATAATTAAAAAACTCAACCAATTCTACTTTTTAATTTGATTTATTTTAATAATTCTTTTTGTTAAAAAATGATTTATTTATTAATTAATTGATTAATTTTTATAAATTAATAATTTCTTATAAACTAAAATAAATTAATTTGTGTTAGTTTAAAAATCTGTTTTTAAAATTCAAATTCAAATTCGTTGATATATATATAAGGGCAATCCTTTTTAATCATATTTCAAAAGTTTTAGTATATTTAATCTTTAGTCAGTACGGTTTAATATCGGTTCAACCTCTTGTTTTATTGGTTTAACTTCTGGTCTGATTTTTAAATTATTTATCTCATCTTTGAAGATTTTAAAATTTATAGTTAAATTAAAATTTTTCAAATGTTCAACATTAAATAAAAAAATCTCAAAGAATTAAATACTTTTTAATCTCAAAATTAATTTAGGTTTTATTTAAATGCTATTATGTGATTTTTTTAATTTAGATTTTAATATATTAAATTCAATTTGAGATAGAACAATAACACTCCAATGTAGTTGGAATGAGTGATTACTTATTTAGTAGTAAAGATAAGCTTTGATTTGGAAACATATAACTTAGTTCAAAAGTTATGAAGAGTAATATAAAAATATACTAACTGCTTTAAGAAGCTTAATAAATGATAAGCTATAAACAAACAATGGCTGAATGCACTATGGAATTCCAGAAATAGGACCGCCGGCAAGCAAGTTGTTTGAGATATATGGACTTGCCGGTGCAATTAACTCCATCTTCCTCTGAGCTACCTTGTTCTTCAGCTGTGTAAGGCGGAGCTTATAGTACTCAAGCTCCTCCAAGTCCATATCATCTACAGCCTCATCCCATTCCCACCAGAATCCATTATTCCTCTTGTTCTGCTCCTTAACAATGGCAAGACGTTTTTCTTCTTCCTCCAGGATTTTCAGGCGCTCCTTGTACTCCTCTTTTAGTATCTGTATACGATCGTTGTTTTCTGCCTGTGATTCTGTGTTAAAATTCCGGTTGATATACCGGTCTAACACGGTGTCGACACTGGGGTGGCCAAAGCCAAAGACTTTGTTATGGCCGACATTGGTGGAGATAAACGCAACTTCAGCTCCACAAAGGATGCTGAGTTCGCTTGCTTTGTTCATAAGCCCATGACGGCGCTTAGACAAAGTGATAAGCTTTTTGCTTTGGTTTTCTATGGCCTTGATGGGAATTTTCCGGCGGCCTTGAGTTTTCTTAGGTTGGCTGTTGTTATCCGTCATGATCACCTTCACAGATTGATTATCCGTCAGAGAAACCAGGTTTTGAGTTTCTTTGTCAAGTTTGTGTAGTAGTTATACGTGCATATATATATATAGATACATAGGCAATGTATCTTTGTTTTTTCGTCTGTTAATATGGTAAGTGATGAGGAATCATAATCTCTGAATTCATCAATAACAGATTCGTGATTTCTGACACATACTAAACAGAAAGATTCTGCTGCTATTTTTAATCTGATTTGTGATTATGATCACACTGATACATACTAAACAGGAAGACTAAAGAGGGAAAAAGAAATTGTACATATTAGTCTTCACATGATTCATGGTCAGTACTTAGACCTAAATCAATGGATTAACAAGGTTGTCACCGTTAATAGAGGTCTATATAAAGCCTAGCTCCCTCAACTCTTGACCTATATATGCTTTTGTTGCAAGTGTTTGAAGTCAGTGTAACTATAATCTGCAACTAATTAATGCGTAATCCCATTAAATTTGACACAAATTAAGGATTTGAAAATGGGAATTATGAAGTCTTTCGGGTTGTTATTGATCCTTAAGGATTTGAAGATGAACTCTCATTAGTTTGTAGGGGGTGACAAATGCATCAAACTGACGGCCTTGTAAAGGTCAGTGGATATGTTGTTCAAGGTTGTTCCTGCATGAAAGCCAAACCTTAAGTCACAACAGGATCCCTTTAAATGAGAGTTCATAAATTTTCTTTTTTATGCATAGAACATGAAGACTTTTGGTGCAAGGAAGATTTCAAATTGACAGTGATCACTAATAGGGTAAAGTCATTGCTTGAAAGAAAGATGGGTGATGGGAACAGAAGTTTTGAGTTAAACCACAGGCAAAAGATTGGATGTTGTTGAATAAGTGACTTATGAACACATCACTTAAACCATAAAATCAACATAACTAATCTTAGATTTAACATTTAGAACGGCCTACTCTATATTTCACCAAGTCTTAAATCAAGAAAAGGGTTGACTCCTATCAAGGCGTGCAGAAGGAGTAAAGTTGAAGTTGTAAGGGAAACAAAAGCGAAAGAGGGAGGGAAAAACAAAGGATAAAGAGGAATTTCTGCCTTTGTTTGGGTCAATAAGACCTTCGATTTTAGCCGAAAGGCAAGAATAACTTATGTAAGCTGCTAGATACGATGATTTGTACATAACTAGAGACCATTTATAAGGAAGAGTACTTGCTTCCAAATCCCAACGTAGCTAAAATTGAATAGCTAGTAGGAATCTTGTTGGTCATGCATGCTTGCCTTGTATGTAGGTCATTAAAAAGGGCACTTAAGCAGTTCACTTTGGAAACCAAAAGCTAAAGGTTGTTTATATGGATTCATGAAACACATGGGGTCCTACTCTTGAACTAGTTTTTGGGGTTTCATGCCAAGAGTGCAGATGAAGCAAAGTTAGGGACAGTAATAGAGCCAGTGCCAGAGGCCTGGTCATTTTTCTTATTATTTTGCCCTTTGTCGGCATTGCAATTTTCTACAATGTGTGTGCGGCAAATCAACATTTGTTGTGCATGAAAAATAAATTTTTAAGCATTTTGATAAGTGTGTAAGAAAGAACGGCCGAGTGTCGGAACTTAAATGTGGGGTAGGTCATGGGTTTCAATTCCAATGTTTAATGTTCTGTTGGATTCTTGGGGGCACACCACCTGATTTTAGTTAATTACTCTATGTACTACCTAACTACCACTACCCATATCTAAGGAAGGAAGTTGGCTGGGGTCAAGTGGCATATATTGGTCTTAAATGTAAAACTGTATTAGAATCTTAGCATGAGCAACATTTCATACATCTACATACGAAGTCATTTACAGCAGCGGCCTACCTCGGTGTGGTTTTGATTTGAGGTTTACGTGTCGTCCTTGAACTCCTTTTGACCATGTTTTACGTCGGGCCATGTAAAACATTACTAGGCAGCAGCAGCAGAGTATACGGTAATACTACTCTCAAATCTCAATTGTTGAACAGTTCAGTACCTGTCCCATCAGGAGAAAACAAAAATGTATGCTTTGCTACGCATGTTCAGCAGCTGGAAGTTAACCTAAAGTTCATTCGTTTCACGAGTCCCTTTTCAAGGATTTCAAGGACAATACACGAAAACTATCTGTTTAGCTGAGCTAATCATCCGATTGCAATCGATGTTTGACTGTAATGGATAAGTTAGGTGAGAAAATATACATGTATGTAGGCAGCTTGATTACCTTTCAAATCCCCCAATTAAAACATGAATCCTATGTTTCTCCTTTTCTATTGTTACTTATAAAATCAGGTCAATCTGCCACAAATTCCTCTCTCACTGTTTTTGTCAAAAGTTGATTAACAAATTCTGTGCAAAATCATGCCAGCAAACAAAAGATAGCCAGGTTCTAAGGAGAACAAATAAAAGGAAATGCAAATCTTCCAAAAGAGTTAAAAAGTAGAAAAAGAAAGAAAGTCATTAGAAGCCATTGTAAATAATAAGACACCTATCATGAAATCTACAATGCTTTATACGTTAGTTTCAAGTACTTTCCTCGTACCAATTTATCATAAGAACAGTTTAACCTGCTTCCAAAACGCACCGTGATGTTTGAAGAAAGCTGCAAATGGATATAAACTAGACATACAGTAAGAAATAGTAGATATTGGTATTGGTATATTTATGAGTTCATCTGCCACAAACTATCACCACCGACACATAATCTTGTGTGTCTAAAATGAAATAAGCAAGAAAGAGTTATTTTCATGAAATGCAAAGAAATTCAATACCGATAAATGCAGGTGTGTTGGCGGAAAAGGAAAGGGGTTCCGACGAAAAAGCATGAGATGAGAGGAGTGTGGAGGAAGGAATGTGAGGGAAAAACAATGGAATGAATTGAACATTATTATAGTAATCGTCAAAGTAGATAACAACAAGATTATGGAGTAGTGACAAGGTCGTGATTGTCCCAAGAGCATCTCTTGATGATCCAGATCACTTCAATTTTATCTAATAAGAAAGTCAACTGATAAAATACTAAATGGTTTCAGTGGTTAAGATCTTCCTTTCCTCAGCCTCCTCCTAATAATGTATTGTATTGTATAGCAGCAGCCATGGAAGTGCATATGTCCTCTCTTATCTTATGGTCCACCACAATAAATAAATGACAAACGAGAGAAGGTGAGGGTTGAGTTTGGTCTTACTCGAGCGATGTCTCTCTTGAGTTAATTCATTGACCCTTCTTCTTCCTCCTCCTCCTCCTCCTCCTCCTCCTCCCACATTTATCGCCAACCACCCACCACCGCCACTAACTCCTCCATGTAAATGCAATGTCCCTTCACTAGTTTTTACTTGCTCGCGTGAATCTCACATGCCTTCTCTTTCCCTGCCTTCATTCTTGCTTGTTTCTCTTATTATATAGAAGCCAATAAAGCTCTCACTCTCTCTTAATTCCTAACACTAGCCAGAAACAGTAGTAACAGTAGCAGTAGCTAAAGCAAAGCCAACAATGTCCTCCTCCTCCTCTTCCTACTCTGCTTACTCTCCTCCTATATTAACTTTCAACGATAACAATGGTCACCACACGAACACGGCGCCGTTTGAGGGTCTAAAGCCCAGCATTCTCACTATTCTTCTTATTCTTTCTGTAACCGTTCTCCTCTCCGTCACTCTTTGCCTCCTCCTCCGCCTACTCAACCACCGCTGCCTCCGACACCTCTCTCCCTCCGCCATCACTCTCCCGACTTCCACCACCACCACCTCCTCCTCCTCCAACCGCCACTCCCACCGAGTCTCTCCCGACACTCCGCAGTCTTCGTTTTTGGATGCTCTCCCGCTCTTCACCTTCAGCTCCATCAAACGTCGCTCTTCCTCCTCAGAAGCCGACTGCGCCGTCTGCTTGTCTAAATTCGAACCGCAGGACCAGCTGCGGCTGCTTCCGCTCTGCTGTCATGCTTTTCATGCGGCTTGCATCGACACGTGGCTCCAATCCAATCACACTTGTCCTCTCTGCCGCTCTTCTATCCAAGTCTCTGATTCCAACATCTTCAGCTCACTCTCCAACAACAACGACAGCTTCCGTCTGGAGATCGGTTCCATCAGCCGCCGCCGCCAAGGTGTACCGGATTCCGCCCCTGACTCGCGGGCCTCGTACTCGCTCGGTTCTTTCGATTACGTAGTGGAAGAAGAGTCGGAGATTTACACGGACCACACACATCAACAGAGAAGCGTATTAGATAAGGATACAGGAACGGAGGCGACTCAGCAAGAACAACAAGCAAATCTCGCGTCGGACGTATCGAGCGGAAGGAGTTGGCTGAAGGAGTACGTTGACAGGCTTTCGAACTCACTGTCGTCGCGAGCTTTCTCATTCAGGAGTTCAGGAAGATTCTTCACAGGAAGCAGTCGACGGACGGAGATAGGAAGCGCGGTGGCGGGAGTAGAGTGTGATCTAGAGGGCAACCGCATTGGAGAGGAGATCAGCGAACTGTTCCGTTGGTTCTCAGGGGTATGAACGGTAAATAGATAGCATAATGAGGCTAAATTCCCAATATTATATATATATATATATATATACATATATATTTGTATTTTTTTAGAAGATTGACTAGATATTATTACTATTTCCACTCTGTAAAAACGACAAGCCGTAGAAGAACAAGCAGCCAAAGGAAATGAACGCAGTTTGGGGAGTGGATAAAGAAAGGGAAACAACTATAACACATGTAGCTACCTTCGTTTGTATTCCATTCCTGGTATAGATAAAGTAGTTTCCTTTTTTATCATTTTTGAAACATTTTGATTGGGGATTGATTTTTTTCTATATTATTATTTCATTCAAAAATTATGCAAAGAAATACTTAATTTCATGCAAAAAGTACTTCTTCCTTTGTCAATTTGGTGTAGATAAAGTAGTTTGTTAATTTTTTAATTAGTTTTTGAAAGATTTTAATTGGGGATTAACTTTTCATCATCTTGTTCTTGTATGAGGATTCAAATTTCAGAAAATGGGTTATTATGTTTAAAACAATTGAAAAGAGATGGTGAAGAATAAAAACATATTGAAAATATTAGTTGAATATTTCATAAGGTAATGATTAATTTCATGCCACAAAAATTAGTACTTTGGTACCATGAATTGAATGCATCTCTGACCTTCAGAAGAAGAGAAAGAAACAGATGGTGAAAGGACAAAACCCTAATGCCCTGTCAAGAGGTACCTGCAGAACAGTTAATAGCTTGGAGTAGGGTTAGCTTAGCTAGCATTAATTTGTTTTAGTAATGTTGGGTTAACTAGCTTTTAGTTGACTATTTAAGTTGGAGGTTCAAGAAACTCCATTTTTCCAAACTGAATTACCAAGAAATTGTGGAACTGGAAAGTGATTGAACAAAATTTGAATCTCTTACAATGAAAGCTTGTACATTGGGATGCCTTTGGTCTTTTTCCTCAGAATCTCAAAGCAGAGTCTTTCTTTCTCAGCAGGTGTAAGACTGTCAAGAATCAAGCTTGGTGTAAATGATGCAGAAGACAGATCTGAAGGAAAGCCAAGTTGATGATGAAGATGATGTTCAGAAGCACAGATACGCTATGTCCGGAGCTGCACGGGAATGTGCTTCCGCTATAGCACCCTTCCTTCTGTTTAATTCCTGTGCCGCGATCTTCCAGAACAAATGTAGAGTTTGTCTTACCGTCACTGAACAAAATAGACCAAAAGAAGGGACCTTTATGAAACCCGATCAAGCCTACTCCGACCTGGCTGTGCGACTTGTTTCTCAAAAGTGATAAAGATTTACTGTCTTTAACAAGAACATGTGAAAAGGCTATTGATGGCTCAAGATACTTGGATTGACACCCCACTATGTGGCCTGTTATTGTGCCGAAAGTCGGTAGTTCTACGCCACAATTTGGAGCGAAAATCTCGGTGAAGTCATCTTCAGGTGGTTTGCAGTTAGCAGCATTGTTGCCAGTGCAATTACCCTTGCATAATTCAACATATTGCAGGGCCATGCAGCCAAGACCGGGGCTGTCATTCAACTGCGGTAGCTTGTGCGCCGTTCTATTCTTGTTAATGATATCAACAAGATCATTCGCAGCATTTCCTAAAGATCAATCAAAGGGTAATACAAAAATCAATTGTTAAGAGCAATTTTCGAACGTGCATCATCTGACTATGGCTGTTCTAATACCAAACATCTCTTTAATACTAAATTTTCCGAGTTATGATTTATTAAGAAAACAATCCCGTTGCATAGAGATTATGATTCCCAGACAACAAACTTAGTTGCTTGGTGTCCATACTCTCTACCTATATGCACATATACTTACAAGAAAAGAGTATAAGCATAAAATGTATCACTGTCAATAAACACAACCAATTTAAGTTCTTTGGTGGCTACTGAAATCCATGTTCAATCCCTTTGCTTCCCAAACGCATGAACGATAGGAGCGTTTTTGGAATATCATGACAAATTCCAAATATTCAATGATGCCATTTAGTGAAGCCCTGTTAGAGGCTTGATCAGACCAACTTCCCAAACACATGAACAATAGGAGCGTTTTCGGAATATGATGACAAACTCCAAATCTTCAATGATGCCATTTAGTGAAGCCTTGTTAGAGGCTTGATCAGAACAATTTCCCTAGTAAGTTCACAAACACAAACACAAACACAAAAAGCATCTAGCTCTGGTTCATCATCACCTACTCCAAGATATGGGTAGAAACCTTTCATTACATGTCTTAGGCTACAATAAGCTGAAATCTGCAGTAATTCTGTCAATTCAATCGATAAAAACTCGAGCCCTACTTTTTATCAGGCAATCATCAAGCCATTAGTTTCCCTAATAGCTTGGATATTTCGCATGTTAATGGCTCCTCGGAACATCGTAAGGTGCAAAAGCAAGAGCTCAAGGTTCTTCAAAACGAATCAACATAACCTACATTTTCACTTCCTCCATGGATTGATTTCCCCATTAACTAGGGTTCTAAAGTCACTCATCCCATATTTCCACAACCAAAATAGAGATTGAACAATCGATAACAGTGACACAATCCCAACTCCAAGCTCATAGTTATGGACCCCTGACCCTGAGAGTGACACATATACATGCAAGCTCACAGGGAAACAGAGGAAAAGAAGAGCACATTACCATGATGATGCTTAGAACGAACAAAAGAAGCAGCTAGAAGTAGATAACAGAGAGCAATCGACAGTGACAAACAGAGCTTCTTCTCAACCACCAACATCATCCCCAACACTAAAATCCTGCTCCAGCACTCACTGTGTGAGGTAAAGAAAAAGGTGACGGGCCTAAGAACCCTAAAAGCAGCAGATTGAGAGCTCACTGACTCACTCCTTCACCAACATTCCTTTTCTACGGAGGTTTGACTGTGAGTAGAAAAAGGATAAACGTGTTGCAGAGATTAAGGAGTGGTGGCCCCATCCATAGCTGTACCTTTGAAGAAAGAAAGCATCTTTCTTGGATACTTTTTATCTAATACTCAAAATTGATTAATATTATACATAATAATTTATAAAAATCATTATTAAAAATTTTGTTAGGGAAAAATTAAAAAAATATGTAATTTTATTATTAATTAATTAAGAAAATATTTATGATAGACTTATCTCATCACGACAATCAGTCCGAAGTCTCACAATAAAGCAAGATATGAAAAGATTTGATAGTACATAACCATAATCCTACATAATAGAGAGACTGTTTCTAATAAACTCGCGTATAAATGTAACAATAAAAGAGTGACGCATATTATTAATATGTTTTATATTATAAAAATTTTAGTTATTTAATAAAATTATTAAACATTAATAAT
>JAOQMP010000005.1:1749021-1765266 GCA_027563575.1 Erythroxylum pedicellare | reverse complement strand
TAAAATTGATAAATTAAAGTCAAATTTTGCCTATTTTAATTAAAGTTTAGTTAATTAGAATAATATTATTTTAATTTTTAAAATTTTAAAATTATTTATTTTAAAATAAAATTAAAATAATATCGATTTAGATTATTTTAATAATTTTTGAATATTCGATCCAGTGTCTTTGGAACAATAAAATGAAAGGGAAATATATGTAATAAATATAAAATTAGATATATAATGTAAATAGTCTCTATATATTGAGAGAGCAGGCGAAAAGAAGAGTCTAGAAAGGGTTGTAGCTGTTTGTAGTACTCGGTCCTTCGTCTTCCTCTCCCTCAAAATCTACCTTATCTCATGGCGTCTACATTTGTTACAATACCTGCAAGGTCCTTCCTTGTTCCCAACACCAATGCGCCTTCTCTTGCTCGTCCAGCACTCGTAGGTTAGTCGCTTTTATGTATTTTAATTTTTAGACTACTTAACAGCAATGGTTGCTGGTTTCTTTTTTAACCTAATTCCTTGAGGGGTATACTATTGCAGGAGGGTTGAGGAGAAATTCCTTGAGAATTCATGCCGTTGCAAAGAAATGGGAGCCCGCAAAGGTCTTGTCTTTTTCTCTTTTCATATCTAATCTTACTCGTTTATTTGAGGTTTATCTTCTGCTGCATAACTGTTGTTTGGGTTTTGTAGGTTGTTCCTCAAGCTGACAGAGTTCTTATCCGCCTCGAAGAGCTACCCGAGGTCTACGCCTACCCCTTTATGTTTGTCTGTTTTACTTCATTGTTTGTGCCATGTTCTGTGTTCTTGTTCATTTCATTTTCAACTCCAAAAGTTAAGTTTTTTGGTACTGTCCCATTACTTTAAATGGCTTGTTGATTAAACGTTCAGACTTGGAATTGAGAAGTTCGATTCTTTTTAGTTACGTGCGTTTGTTTGCTCGGGATTTTGGATAATATGCAATCTTCATCTGGAAAACTAACTTGGGTTTTCAGTTTCAACTGGTGGAACCAGATTCCATTCCCTTTTAAGTTTTGATAATCATAGTTACACCTTTGATTTGCACTTGGAGATAATATTGCATATTCCCATCTAAAACTGGTATCTGACAATTGGTTGTGAAGTATAAGAGTAGAGGAGGTCGAGATCAGTGTATCATTTCCTTTATCAAATCTCATCAACTATGCTGATATATAAAATTTATGCTGCAGAAATCTGCTGGTGGGGTTCTGTTGCCCAAATCTGCTGTCAAATTTGAGCGATACCTCATGGGCGAGGTGAGTCAATTGCCGGCTTGCCAGCTTTTGGCTTTGGCTTTGTACATGGAAGTCCATTCTTGTCACTTCTAATATATGCAAATACTTGATTTAGGTACTTTCTGTTGGTACTGAGGTCGGACAGGTGGAGATGGGAAAGAAGGTAAGCAGTAGTAAACAGTCGATTGAGTCGTAAGAAATTAATGTATTGATTTCTAATTTATTATTCTCTTGTCAGAGTAATATGCATCTCTGCAAACTGATGTTAAAAAAAGATGACCTCTCGGCCATTAACATCAATACCTAATTTCTTTTGCAGGTTCTATTTTCTGACATAAATGCATATGAGGTCAGTAACATCAGTTTAACAGGGAAATCTACAATCTATTAGCAACGTTTGCTTACATTGTGGTGTGTAAGCAAAGCAATGGTGTTGCCTCCTATATCATTATTATCTGAATATCTGTGTGTTGTTCAGGTTGATCTAGGCACGGAAGCCAAACACTGCTTTTGCAAAGCTGATGATTTGTTAGCCGTGGTTGAGTAAAGGCGGAGATTTTTCTGTTACGTTGTTATTGAGGGGCATCATTTACTCCTTAAGAGGGTTCTTAAGCCTTGTTTATTGGTAATCCTGGGAAAAAATTTTTGAAGGCTTGCAATTTGGTATTGGGTTAATCTAGCCCTTCTTTCTTTGTTTTCTTGTGTGTTATTACATCAAGAATATGGAATGACTGAAGGTTATGTTCTTAGCACCTAATCTAGGAACAGCACAGTAACACTTCCCAACTAAATCTCAGAACTTGAAAAATACAACCTGAGAAACAGGAGCCTGAACTACTTTGCCCGAGGACATCACCGTCCTTGGTGTTATGTTCTGTCTAAGATCAAGAGGAAAAATGTTGCCTTCGTTTTACGTGACCAAATTGTGACTATAACCATTTCAGATTATGATTAGTCCACAAAAGTTGGAGGAAATGGAAATTATTCGCTGAGTAGATGCACTAGGAAGCAGAAACAAAAAGTTGGTAACAAGTTTTAGCCTAAATAAAGATTCAGTGATTCTATGTTCTCATGTTGAAAGAATGCCAAAAAAGTGAAAAGGGTAACGACTGCCAAGTTATTGCGGTCAAAATTATGGCCAAAGCCTGAAGTTGGACAACGAAAGCCCCAAGACATGTAAAGGAAAAAGCTCCAAGTGAGTTAGAACTCAAACAAGCGCAATTCAACCATTCCCTCTTTTCTTTTTGGAGAATACCAAGCAACTACTTTTCCAGAACGTAAAAGCCTCAATGAACAACTCAGGCTGTATATGAGGTCTTCCATATGGGGCCCTTTTCTCTCTGATGAAGAACCTAGTGAAAACTTTGAATCAACTCTAAAGCTGACCGGGCCAACAATCTGCAGAAAATAAGGAGCAATCACGATAAGGAACTTTGTGTAGCTTTATTCTTTGAGGTGAAGTTGAATTTAACTGGTTTATTCTTCTCCAGACTGAGAAGTTAGAGAAAGGGTACCTGCTGCTGAAGGATCAAATTCAGCTTGGGAGAAGAAAGTGGACTACTTTCTGCACTGTCTGAAGATCTCCTCAAAATATTGAAGACCTTCTTTGTAAGAGCAGACACGGAACAGATGTCCAGGCGAGCGTCTAACCTGGTGAGGTCGCCATATCGCTTTCTGAACTTCCCATGTTGGAATGTATAGCAAACTGACCCAAACAAATCAGCACTAAATGGGCTTCTTTTTTCACTCCTCACTGCTATGTTTCCATCACCATTTGATTCAGCTTGTACAGAAGTCTCACTGCCCCTTAACCAGGCCTCGCACGTACCACCTTGCATGGAACAAATAATTAACATCAAGCTTCTTTTTTTTCCTTTATTTCATAAAGAAGTAGTAGTTAGAGCTAGAAAAGTGATTCATGTGTAATCTCTTCCAAGAGAAAAACAAGAATCTGAAACATTTATCTTACAATTGCTAATCTTGCAGTGACCATTCATTGCTGAATGGTGCACTTTAAAAAATGAAGATATAAAAGGCACAAGAAACAAACACATCTATCAACTGTTAGTCACTACACTGCATCCAGAAAAATTACCAATAATTCCAGATATTGTTGCATGAGGTTCTTTCATACGTTGATCATATGCAGTATGCCAAAACCAACCCTGTTCTTTCTTTATTAAAAGATCCTTCTTAGTCTCCTTTTTCCTCCAAAAGTCCTTGCTCTTCTCATATGAAAAGGCAGCCTTTGCGCATAATCCAGGCAACAGAGCCAAAGGTGCCTCAACATTTGTGCCGTTAACAGCCTGAGGATGACCAGTATTTTTGTGGATACCAAAACGGTACAGGAACCCAGATTCAGATGTAAGAGAAGACATATCTAAGGATATCGACTCTGGGACATCCCAATATCCTCCTTTACGGTCAATATACAGCTCTGGCCATCCAGCCTCCAAAGTGATATCATGATCAGAAAGCTACAAACCACAAAGTATTAAGTGAACCAGTTAACACAACAAACAAGAAAATTAAATAATGAAAGCATAATCCTCCTTCCCCATCTCAGCGAAATTAAGGCCCCATAAGTGAAAATATGACAGAAATTAACCAATTAAAGGTAATAAAAATATCATTCTATTAAGCATTTGGTTTATTATTCATAAAGTCTCATAGAAGAAGCCATATCTATCTTCTCTTGCCATTTCCAAATATATTCTAAGAGACATGAATGAGACTAAAAAGTCATCAAAAGGAAGTGTTTTGGAATGAATCACCAAGCCTTAGGTGTGGCTATTAGCATACAGAAAACAGAATAAACATTTTCCTTTGAAAACAATCTAACAAAAGAGAATGTATAACAATCATCAAATAAATGTAAAAGGGAAGCTGCAAAGTTGCTAAGTTTTCTACTTAAATGAAAGAGAGCATTGGAGACTAATGAAATATAAATGCATGCCTTTTGATAGAGCATCATTTTGTAGCGAGGTCTCTTCTTCTCACCATGCCGTTCTGTGCCCAGCAACAGAGACGTTGTGGAGGTAAGGGAAAGTTGTGCTAATAAGCTCATAGAATAAAGCGACTTATCCAAAATATGCTTGGCTGTATCTTTAAATACAGAGTAATCCAATTCCTCAGCATTAGAAAGTTCTGCTTTGATGGATGAAAACAGTTTTTTGGGTCGGAATTGCCCAATTAATCCAAGCCAACTGTGGAGAGACGTATTATTAAACACAAGAATGAGTGTTATCATGAACCAAGGCAAAGTAAGTACCCTTCAAGAAAGAAGCAAGAAAACTCATGCAGCCTTGTCTGTCCAACTTCTCACTTACGTTTTCGTAGTAAACATAGTTTTTTTGAGGTTAATCAGAAAGAAACTTCTGAAATTCAGGAAGAATTTGAATTTCTTACAAGCACCACTTAGAGTCAAAAAGACTGCAACTGCCACTTGCATCCTAAAACTAAAAACTGAAGGAGCAACTTAGAACTATTTAGATGGAGGGCAATTAGCTCCAGATACTCCCGTTAAAAATCTGTCTTGGGAGGGAAAATTCACAACACTAGTAATACGTTTGAAGCAAGTACTGCTTCATGGAATTTTACCCCAAAAAAAAAAAAAAACTCATGCTTATCTATAGCAATCCTACGATCAACAGTCGAACTGAGTAAGGTGATTACACTCAGATAGAATGTAGTCTATTCCACACCACAATCCGTTGTAACGGTAATAAGGCCTCTATCTTTAACAACAATGGGACATAAGAAAAAACTCAAATCCTAAAACCACCACCTCAAAAACCCAAAAGCACAACCAAGTAGAGGAAGGAACGAGATTAAACACACAAAAATAATCAAAATGAAAAACAAGTCAAAGAGAGTACCAGTCAGCGGCAGTAAGCTTGAGCAGGGCAGACTGAAGAGAAAAACAACCCAGTTCCTTTTGGGAAGTTGGAGAGTAAGATGGAATTAGACCAAAAGGAAACCCCGGTCCCATAAGCGAAAGTTGTTGAATCCGAAGTGCCCTGCTGGCTCGGGTGCCGTCAAGCGGAAATGGGTCGCCGGGAATGGAGCGAGCACAGCCTTCAAGGGTTTGCGGGGACGAAATGGATTGGTCCCAGAAGGCGGAGTCCATTGCTGACCTCAAGTTCGCCATTTGGGAAACCCGGACCTTTCAAAAAGTTTCCTTATCCGCGGGTTGTGTATCAGTTTTTTGAAAGACGGAACTTATGAGGCAAGTGATAAGGAGGGTTTTTGGTAATGCTAATGGGGTTTTTGGTAATGCTAATGTTTGTAGTGACGTGTGAGAGGTTCTACTCTTTGGAGTTTAGCTATGTGGTTTTGGTTAAGGATTCAGAGGCTGGTGGATGCTTTGTTTGTATTGGTATTTCATGAAAAGCTTGTTTCTTTCTGAAATTGGTCCCATCACATTCTGGTGGATGGTTCACTCAACATAGGCTATAACCACCATTCAAGGGCTTTCATTCATTTGGTACTTTTGGGCCATTCCATTAGGGTTTGTTATAGATTGATAGTTTGGTCCTCAATGGCATTTAGATGATGATTTGATTTAAGTTTGTATTTTGGGGAAGAGAAATTGGTCTCATTCTTAGTCCAAATCAATAAATTTAATTTAATTTGATGGGATTTGAATTTAGATTCGAATATTTTAAACTTAAAAAATTTTGAATTCAAAAATTATGAAAATTTAATCAAATTTAAATTAGATCAATTCAAAGTTAACGAATCAAATTAAGCTAATCCATATTCAAATTCAAATATTCAACTTTGTTAAAGTTTATGCTTACTTTATCATGTGTTTGATTATGCATGTTCTCAATGCTATATGCATCTTACTCCAATAGTGAATGATGTGAATCAAGTTATGAAGAGGCTCATTCACCTTACTTGCAAGGCAATGTGTCCAAAAGGCGTGGAAAATTGTAGACATGTTCCACTTCTAAGCTAAGATGAGGATTGTGGTGCACAAATTTTGACCATTTGGATTGACAAAAGGTAAAGTAACATCCTAATACCAAATCTCCACCTCCATTTACTCTAAAGTTGCTTCATAATAATTAGTACATTGACAAGCATAACAAGCTCCACTAAAATTAAAGAAACATATGAAGAAGGAAAGAAGAAGAAGTCCTGTCATGAATAAACCCCTATTTTTTTCTTTTTTGTGTTAGTAAAAGAGGTTTTTAAACCTCTTTATCCTATTATCCAATATGAAATTCCATTCATTTGAAAACTAATAGCAAGCTTCAAACTTCCTTCATTCTTTTAATCGAGCATAATGATACAAATCAAACCTTAATAAATTCAAAAATGAAACACCAAATCTTAATCATGTATTGTTTCGAAACCACATTGAAGATTCAAACGATCCTAAATTATGGGATCTTGTTATAGCGAAATACAAGAAAAGAGAATTTATACTAGTATCGAAAAGATCATACTTTAGATAGAAAAAAATCGGATAACCTTGTCAATTGTAGCACATGAGAGTAGTGCACATAATACAAAAACTATCATATTCACATGCAAAACAACTATTAGGGAAATGTTGCCATTTTACCTAACAAATAATGGGGGAAGCTTACAAATTGTGCAAATGGTATGTTTTAAACATCATCTTGACCATTACGTGCACAATATTTACATTCCTAAAAAGGGAATGATGTGTTATAAGTTGTTGTTGTTACTTATTTGCATAAAGCTCACGTCTTTAGACTGAAATGGATAGTAATTGCTATTCTTTTGTTCCATACCTCATCATTTCCATATCCTTGTTCTTTAAACCTTAAGCCACATGATATTACATCATAGATCTCAGGCTAACTCCGCCTGTCTTCAAAAATACATTGCTTGTTTTTAAAATAGTGTTTATAAAAGTTTTTGACTCTGCTTTCCTTTTCACCATGGGATGATTTCACATTTCCTTAATTTTATATCTTATCATATATCTACATCATAGCTTTGTGGTGCTTGCTTAGTCTATAAATTATCCAAACTTCTATCTCACAAGGAAGAAGAAAATCTAGCAGCAGCAGCTTATAATTAGCTTTCCAACTCCAGCTTTTAGAAAGTAGTCTCTTAGGACACGACTATGATGGTGTCTAATACCTTCTCCATTCTGTTGCTTCTCGTCTTTCTCGTAAGCTCCCATGCCGCAACTTCACAGAATATCATCAAAGCTACCTGCAAGATATGTGCTAAAAAAGATCCAAACTTCAGCTACAACTTCTGTGTAACCTCTCTCCAAGCAGCTCCAGGCAGCCACTGTGCTGGTCTGAGGGAATTAGGTATCATATCTATGAAGTTGATCAATCACAACTTGACGGATACGAGGCTCTATATGAAGGAACTCCTGAAGAACAAAAAGATCGACCCTTTTACAAGGGCATGTCTAGATGATTGCCTGGAACTTTATTCAGACGCCATTCCACATCTGAAGCAAGCCATGGCAGATTACAAGTCCAAGCGCTATGACGACGCGAACATCCAACTAAGTGGGGTTATGGAAGCTCCAACGACTTGCGAAGATGGTTTCCAGGAACAAGGAGGTGCAGTTTCACCACTTACGAAGATGAACAACGATACATATCGTTTGTCTGCTTTAGCTCTTGTCATCACTAATATGCTCCATTGATTTTTTCTCCTTGTTCCTACTTTTGTCTCCTCTTCTGTGGACTTAATAATATCAGTTTCCTTATCTAAGGGAAGGAAGGAAAAGCAGGAATTGGAACTATGAATTGCTTACGTTTTGGATAGATATTCAACAAATGATCACTTACCAACTGGTGGAAGACTCTATCGTCTTTTGCATAGATCAACAACTTTATTTTGTTTCATAATTAGTAATGATGTATCCAATATGAAAACTGAGTTGTCAACTTGCGTGATTTGAAATTAAAGCAAGAACAAGGTAAGAGTGACGACTAATTACACTTGTCTTAGAGTTGTATGTTGCCAACTTGAAACATTGCCTAGTTAAAACTTTCTTAATGATTAAGAGCAAAACCAAAAGCATTGAAATAGGAACTGAAAGCCAAATTATAAGCATTACCTCATCTAAAGCAAACACTGATCTAAGAGGGATGATTCAATGGTCAAGTTTTATTTAATTAAAAACCAAAAAGAGAATATGGCCTTGAGTTGATATTCCTGAAGTTTAAATGAATTTTTTTTATATTTAAATTTAAAATTTAAAGATTTCATAGTCCGCCTAATTCATTTAATTTCTATAATCTAATTACTTAAGAGTATAATTTTGAGATATTAGTAATACAAGTAGAGAAGTTCAACATCACTCCTAAGTTTTCTCAAAATTAGGAAAGGGTGCCTCCTCAAGATTGAGAGTATATCTAAAGCATTGCCAACTTAGTGCCTCCGCTGCATCTGGTAAAACGTGAGGTCATTTGGGTAGAATTGGAGGAATTAATTGTGACGTAGGCTGTGTTATCTCAGCTTTCTATATCATTCTGAAATTTTCATTATATGTAAATGGAAGAAGCAGTGTGTCTTTAGTCTTGACTCATCCTTCATGATTTCAACTTCTACTTCCCTGGAAATGAACTTAAAAGACTAGCATAGCCATATTCAACGAAATTGAAGATGTAAGATATCATCCTCATTTCTTCATGAGGCAATTAAAAATTAGAAAGCATCAGATGAAGCGCACAAAGTTGCTCTTTTTCAAACATCGGCAATCAGAGATCCTTTGTGATCAAGTTCATAGAAAAATTAGAGTCAAATCGAACAAAAAAAAACACAGAAAGCAGAAGTCTTGCATAACACTGAAGGAGAGAAAGGCGGAGTAAATCAGCTAGACAATGGATGGTTATGAACATAATCAATAGCAAGATTGCAGGAGTCGATCTTATCAGCTTCCTTGTCAGGGATTTCAAGCTTGAATTCTTCATCTAGATCCATGACAATCTCAACATTATCCAAGCTATCCAAGCCCAGGTCTTTCTGGAAATGTACGTCAGGAGTGACCTGCTCAGAAATTGTTAGAGAAGCTATAACATTAGAAAATGACTTCTTCACGAATCTAATGTGACATTGAACAGGAACTCTAATCAATCAACGGACATTAAGGTAGGGAAAGAGAAAAGAAGAAACCTTTGAAGGATAGACTATAGGGAAGGACTTGACGACGCGAGGACTCTGTCAACGACCTCTCCCTTGGCGCGATCATCGTCATGGTCCGACGACATGAAGCTTAGGATAGAACCTAAAGGATCCTAATTGGGTCGGGTTGGGGCAAGAAAAACCCGAAAATGGCGAAGCAACGCACTTCTCAGAGTGGAAGCCAAGGAGAGAAGAAGCAGAAGAAGATGACGATGAAAAGTTGGGGAAATCTAACAGAAACTGTCACTCGCACTCGGGAGAGAGAGAGAGTATAATCACGGACTACGCACGTGCTCAATGGGCCCCACTTATATATTTATGTTCTTAATAGAATGAAAAAGAAAACTAAAAACACCTTTCGATCGAGAGAGGCGGACGTACAGAGATCTCGATCTCGATCACGTTCTCGGCCTCGATCGAAGAAGAAGAAGAAGGAGTATCTGAAAATGGCGCCTGTATCAGCACTTGCCAAGTACAAGCTGGTGTTTTTGGGGGATCAGTCTGTTGGCAAGACCAGCATCATCACTCGCTTCATGTACGATAAGTTCGATAACACGTATCAGGTAACAGATCAAACTAGTTATGATTCTAGCTAGGTTTTCTAGGTCAACTATAGTCAATACGTTACGTTAAAATCTCAGTTTTCACTTCTTAGGCCACCATTGGTATTGATTTCCTATCCAAGACTATGTATCTTGAAGATCGAACTGTTAGATTGCAGCTCTGGTATGTTGAATTAATCCTGATCCTGAATCTGAGAGACGCCCCTCTTTTGGGCATTTCACCCTGGTATTTGATCTTGATTACTGGTATTTTGATTCTACTTACAGGGACACTGCAGGACAGGAAAGGTTCAGGAGTCTGATTCCAAGCTATATTCGTGATTCCTCAGTCGCAGTCATTGTTTATGATGTTGCTAGTGTGTACTTTCATTCCCTTTTCTTTACACTTTTCACTTCCTTCATTACATGCCTCTCTTATTGCTTGCCGCTCACCTCTAGGTAGACAGTCTTTCCTCAACACAGCTAAGTGGATTGAAGAAGTTCGTACTGAGCGTGGAAGTGATGTCATCATCGTCCTTGTTGGAAATAAAACTGATCTTGTGGAGAAAAGGTCATTTCCTTATGTTCCGAACACAATTTGCTGCTTTACTATGTTTCTCTTCCATGTATATACTTATTAGTCAGTTGATAATTTAGGTTATTATTTGACAATTCTTGTATGCAATTCTGAAAATGGAAAGAAGGGGAGAATCTGGCAACTTAAGTATTCACCATGTTAGTTTTCTGTGCAAATTAGACGCATAAAGAATTCTATCAATTACTCTTTGCGCTTCGTGATGTTTCTGAATAGGATGGGATTGCCTGAAAGCAATTTGATGAAGGTTCTTGTTCAGTTGGGTTTTGAGTTCATCTTTATTAGTAGTCAGCAATTTGTCATTTCTGTTAACATGTCCTGATGATATATTCTGGAGAAACTTAGAAAGCTGTTTCTTTTTTAAAATACTTACTTATATGCAAGCAAACTGGATAGTTCCCTCATCCCTTGGGATCTTTGACTTGGTGGTTTTACAGGCAAGTATCAATAGAGGAAGGAGAAGCTAAAGCACGCGAGATGAACGTTATGTTTATCGAAACTAGTGCAAAGGCTGGCTTCAATATAAAGGTGAGCTTCCAATCTGTTGTGAAAATTTTGACTTTATAGAACACAAATGCTGAATCTAATCCCTGTATTCCTCTTTGCAACTTCCATTTCAGGCACTGTTTCGGAAAATTGCTGCAGCATTACCAGGAATGGAAACACTTTCTTCTACAAAGCAAGAAGATATGGTTGATGTGAATCTCAAGTCCTCCAACGCAAATGCATCACAGTCACAACAACAATCCGGAGGATGTGCCTGTTGATACCCAAAATCGAGATCTGAGCTCTGTTTCAATCATTTCCTTTGCATGTTTCTTTTTCCCCCGAGTGTCTGTAAAGTTTGTGCACACTTCTGCTCTTGTTCTTAGTAGACACTGACTGCTATAGATGCATTTGTCTCTTCCTTAGGTCCTGTTATGGACCACATCTCTTCAAGATTTTCTCCATCCCAAGCAAAATTGAAAGTTGTGTTACTACATTTCTTTCCTTTCAGCACTTTATATGATAATGGATATAATGATCCGTATATTATAATTTTTAAAGATAAATTACTTGATAAACTAACACAATTTCAAACAAAGAAAGGGTTGGATCCAAGTTTTTTTTCTTTTCTTCATTAGTATGAATTATAAACTTTTTTGTAAAAACTTAGGAAAACCAACAAACTTGTGTTAGAACAATAAGAGGGTTGCATCAACATATGCAAATATCCAACACTTGAAAAAAGAAATCAATTGTAGAACAATTTCCTCAAACTTGAGACCTCAAGCTTGAGATTCGTTTTGGTAAATGGAAGAACAGGATACACGTGAAAGTAATTGATAAGCCAAAATCCAAATGTACTTGTGAGTCAGTTACACAGTTTCACCAAAGCAGATGAAAAGTCATAGTTTGTTCTGACACGTTAGAGTATGATCCTTCCAATATTCTCTGTTTTTACTGTGAAAATTAAGAAGAAAAAAAGCTTCTTGCTTCTTCCATGTTTGCTGATTCTTTTTTCCATCAATTGATCCTCATGTAAGTATAACATACGTGCAAGACTCGGACTTTTTGTGCTTGTTATTTTGTCTCTTCCTTCTTGTGACAATCAGAGCTCTCTCACTCTCTCTCGTCCTCGTCAACATGTCAGGTGTGCGTTTCTCTTTCTTTCTCTCCCTTCGTCTCTTTAGAGGTCCACTAAGTGATTCGATTCCGTCGTTGTGTTGTTGGGTATTCTTTCTTTTTGCATATAATCTTGTACTCGGACAAAAGTTTCCGACTTTTCACGTTCTTCGTTCTCCCTCCGTTCGTTGTGGAGGAATTGAATAAGAAATCAGGATGAAAGGCGGTTTTTTCACTTCGGGTTTTGACTTTTTTTTACTTCTATGCAATATAGAAAGCTTAAATGGAACTTTCTACTTGTAGTTACCTCCTCCCTGAAATGGTGAATGAATGGTGTTTTTTACTCTTTTGTTCGTGCCTCTGTTTCACCTTCCTTGACAGAGTACAATCAGTTTCTTTGGGATGAATATTACTTGGAACTACTGTTGATAAACTATTGCATGTACTTCCGAAATTGGGACTCTCAAAATTTGTTTGACCTCACCGTCTCTCTTCTCTCACGTTAATGGATTCGCGTAAGTCTTGTTTCTGGAATTCAAGAATTCATTTCTGATAGACGTTGAGTTACTCGTAGCAGTACTATCATTTATCATGCTCCTGATGCTGCTTGCTTGATGTAAAGCAAATTCATGAAAATAAATCCTTTTGGGATTCTGTGTATAGATTCCTGTTCTTAACATTTAATGTTATGTTTTGGTGTATGCCTCTGATTCAGATACATGAACATTTTTATGTGGAGGATACATGATCTGAATTTCTGGTGAGAAGTATACACTGGGTCATTCTTCTTGTTTTAGCTCAACTGAAGGATACAGTTTTGATTATATGTTTGGCTCTGCTCGTACTTTCCTCATGTAGCTCAGCTCTCCTTTACTTTGCACTTGACTTCGTTACACTGGAACTTAAGGTCTTGATGGCTTCCTCCATTGATTGTGTTTCAGAAGACAAAATGTCATCTTTAACAACCTTCTGGTCTGGCTTTTACTCAGACTTTAAAATAGCATTGTGTCTGTTAAGAACGAGAAATGAGTACAATTTTTTGGGTTCTAAGCATTTCTGTTTATGTTTGGATACTAAATTAGTAATTGCGTTTGGTTTATCTTAATGTTTATCTAAATATTCTTGTTGCAGAGAACGAAGAACAAATTCAGGATAAGGTTGAAAATCCAGCAGTGCAACTTAACCTCCTCAAACTCGAACGCTGGAAGTGGTGGCTTTTGGTTGCACTGAACATTTTCTTCCTTATTGCTGGCCAGTCTTCTGCTATTCTTCTGGGGAGGTTTTATTATGACAAGGGTGGTAACAGTAAATGGTTAGCGACCCTTGTTCAGACTGCTGGCTTCCCTATCCTTTTCGTTCCGTATTTTCTCTTTCCTTCATCACAGGAGCCTTCAACCTCATCCCAATCACCTTCTGTCAGAATTCTTGCAATGATCTACTTCTTCCTTGGAGTGCTTATTGCTGGAGATAATTATCTATATTCTGTTGGGCTTTTGTACCTGTCTGCCTCTACTTACTCTCTTATTTCTGCGTCCCAATTAGCTTTTAATGCTGTATTTTCATTCTTCATCAATTCGCAAAAGTTTACTTCTTTGATTCTCAACTCCGTGGTTGTGCTCTCATTTTCTGCTGCTCTGATCGCGGTGAATGATGATTCACAAGGGCCATCAGGAGTCTCTAAGTTGAAATACCTTATCGGCTTCCTTTGCACCCTATCTGCTTCAGCAATATATTCCCTGCTGCTTTCTCTGATGCAGCTTTCTTTTCAGAAGGTGATAAGAAAGGAAACATTTTCTGTGGCTTTGGAGATGCAGATTTATACGTCGCTCTTTGCGTCATGTGTTTCGATTGTGGGCCTTTTTGCAAGTGGGGAATGGAATAGTCTGCACGGTGAAATGCAAAGTTTCGGTACAGGAAGGGTCTCTTACGTGATGACTCTGGTTTGGACCGCAGTGACTTGGCAGCTTTGTTCTGTTGGTGTTGTAGGCTTGATTTATGTGGTATCTTCTCTCTTCTCCAATGTGATAAGTACCGTTGCTTTGGCAATATCTCCTATTGCTGCTGTTATTGTTTTCCATGACAAGATGAATTCGATCAAGGTCATTGCTTTGCTTATGGCTCTTTGGGGTTTTGCTACCTATACTTATCAGAACTATCTTGACGATTCCAATGCCAGGAGAACGAAAACTGAAGTTTCCAAAACGGAAACTCTTCGTGATCCTCTGTGCGCCTGAGACTCAATTTTCTACTCTGTTGCAACTGACATCATTCTTTGTGATGCTCCATTGTAGCTGCAGAAAGGCAATTACGTAGTTGCAGTTACTTCATCAAATAACTAGTTCTTTGATGGATGAAATCTTTATTCTTAGTTCCTTAGAAGCTGATGTTGAAGCAAAAAGGACAGATATTCAGTTTCAAACATTATTAAACATAAGATTTGAGGCTGTAGGTAGGATTTTACTGCTACTATTTGTACTTGAAATTAACAACAAAACGTTGTTCCTGCTCTTTCCCTAGATCCAGTTTTGGCTGTCAGTAATGCTTCTCTTGCATCATACACCAAAAGGACAAGACATAGAAGCTGACAAACTCTGAAGCATATTTTCCAGAAAACTAGGAATCCAATCAATGCAATGTAAGAGAAGGAAGGTGTAATTTAAAGGGTTTCGCTTAAAATAATAAAAGAACACAAAATGGTAATGTTTGATTCCAAATGGCACATGCTCGCCATAATTTTGTGTTATTCTATCACAGAACAGTATATTGATTCTTACAATTTCTGAGTTGTCAACATTTGTCTTTGACCAAGTTTGAAATCCTGAAAACCTCTCATTTTGCTGATCATATAACAAAGTAGAGACTGCCCAGATTGTCTTCTGATGATCATTTTCATTAGCTAATGATTCAGTTCAATCCGGGAAAACCTTGGCACACATTCGTTAGGGTATAAGCTGTATGATATGATATGATAAACATAATACAGTTCAAGTGAATGTGAAATTAGCAGGAAGCAGTTGGTTTCAATGTGAATAAATAAACCCATTTCATAGGAAAAAGGTATACTTTCACACTAAGTTGACATGAAGATATTATTGACTTTTTTTTGTGATATTAAATGGTTTTACTTCCTGAGTGATCCGTAATAGGACACGTGTAAGAAGATTATAGCTAGAACTTGTCAACGAACGTTTTTTCTACTTTACGGCGTCGTTTGTTAAAGTCTTTGAACCTTAAAAACGACATCGTCCACTTGCGTTAAATGTGCAAACACCAAAGGAAAGACCTCAACCCCTTCTTAATTTGTACGGTATTCATTTTTCAACTCATCATTTATTGTTGAATTGAAGACACACAGCGTAATTAAGACAAAAACATTAATTACTCTCATTCTTATATTAAAAAATATAATTTTAATTGTTATATTAAATTAAGTTTGTGTCTTGGATTAATCAAATGTTGAGGACACCTAAGCTATAGTCTAAGAGGAGAGCAGGTTTTGTCTTGTAGTATAAGATAACGACAACCTCGTTGGTTCCTTTAATCTTGGTCTTATAAAAATGAAAATTTCTTACAACCTCCGAGACAAGACAAGCTTAGGATTTGGGTAATCCAAAGGAACACGATTTTACTACATTCACACAACATGCTGACAATACACAAAGTTTGGGATGGATGTGTTCAAGACTGGACCTTTGAATGTTCCAACGGGGATTCTTTCTAGATGTTTGAGAAATTGTAATTTGAACTCATCTACATCTACTAGATTTTAAATTCGATTTATTAATATTTTAGTTTTTAAAAAATCACATGAACACTGAGTGCTTTTTTTTATTTGAGTTCCAAAGGCTTTTTCTTTGTTCCAGCCTTCATTGATTAAGTAGTTAAGTGTCTGTTTCTTTCTGGTACAATAATTTGAGAATGACTTTGCTGAGTCGACAAGACACATTAAATTCAAAATATCTATTCTTTCATGTTTTTTTTTTCCCAACTTTTTGAAAATAAAAATTAAGGGAGTATTTGGTAGATAGCTTTTAAGCTTCATTTCAGCTGATTAAAGAGCAACTAATATACTTATTTATAAGGTTTTAAAATTCGGACCGGTTATCGAACTGGAGGCCTTATTGGTCAC
>JAOQMP010000005.1:1718092-1740622 GCA_027563575.1 Erythroxylum pedicellare | reverse complement strand
CTTTACTTTATATCATGCAATTATGGTTTTAAACTTTACTCATTTATGATGAATGAAGCAAATTTCTTCTTTAGTTGATCTTTTCTAGATTATGTTGACTATCTTCAACAATCTCAAAAGAAACTTTCTTTGGATTTGAGGGTTTTAGGGAAAGATAGGAGGTTAGAAGTTCATGTGAAATAAATGATCAGTTACTAAAATCAGGTAGCTGAGAGTCTCATATCACAATTTTATTTGCTATTCCATGAGTATTGATAGCTTTAGATTGGTATTGTTGATAGCTTTAGATTGGCATTGTTGACTCCAGGTTTGACAAATTGAACAAGATAAAACTGCAAAAAATGCCAGGGATTTGACCCAACTTTGAATCTTAAGTCAGAAGAGGCTCTTTTGCAGGGCTAAAGATTCAGAGTTGTGCTAAGTGTAGTTTCAGATTTGCTTACCTGGTCCTGGACTGTTAATCTTATCTATAGACCTCTGGACCACGACGTTGTGGGCCTGCTATTTCTGTCTGTGTGCGCATGACTTTTATCATGGCCCCATGATGCCTTTAACTGAATTGGTATCCTAAAGATTAAGATTTGGGTCCACAACCTCGAAAGACTCAGAATTTGACCATCTCAATTGGCTAAATAAATCACTCCTATCAATTATGATTTTTGGTATGGTAATATGACATTCTTTGTGTTCTTTTTAGTATTGTTTCCCTACCACTCGTTGAATTTTTGTTTTACTTATTCTATTTAATTCAACTGTCAAATAATGGGTACTTAATCAATCAAATGTATATGCAAGTATTTAATGGTTGGTTCTTCTGTGCAAACATTTAACAACTTCCAGTCCTTCTGTTTCCTGTGTTTTGATGTGAACTCATCATACAGGGAACAGCAGGGGTTGCAATAGCTGGCCTTCTAGGAGCTGTTAGAGCACAAGGAAGGCCTATGATTGATTTTCCTAAGCAAAAGATTGTTGTTGCTGGTGCTGGAAGGTTAGTTGTTTGTGCTACCATGTGATTGGTTAACTGTACATTTCTGGTGTAAAGTTGACAAGAAATGGACAAACGTTCCAGTACATGCTGTCCACCATGGGAAATCAAGATATGCATCTTTTGGTGTTCGCAATGAAGGTTTGAAAGTGCTTAATAATGCTAATATGAACTTTTGGCAAGAAGTTGATTGTTAAACTAGAAAGAGATCAAACCTTCCTTTGAGATTCTGAAACTAAGGGAGTGGAGTATAATGATATGGAATTCCAGGTTGCATACGCATTATTCAAGGTGATTTAAAAATGGAGGCTGAGTTGGGTATTGTACATGTTGTTTAATCCTAGTGTTAGAATGAATTTGACCCCACAAGCGGGACCACCACCCCATAGCATGTTGCCCCTAGAAGCGGAACCCCAGATTTCTTCTAGAAAATCTCCTAATTGTTCTAGAGCAACTAGAAAGGGATTCTTTAACCATATTTCCATATTGATGGATAAAATAATAGATTTATTTTGATTCCAACAATAGAATTCTAATGTAGAATATATTAGGTGTGAGAAAAGACTTTTATTTCAAGTTTCCTAATATTTTATTGAATAATATTATTGAAATATCACTGCTCCAGCACTATTACAGAACTGTACATGAGATTTTCACCTAATACGGCTCCTCGAAGGTCATAAAAATTCTAAGGGTCAGATTGTATTATTTATCTTGATATTTTTGTATCATAGATTAGTATAGAAAAAAAAAAGGTATATATGGTCGAAAATGAAGAACTAATCCACACATAGTATCATGCTAAATGTTAAGAATTGATATTGTGATTATTCATAGGCGGCTATCTCAAGTATATTATTTAAACTGTCAGCTATTGTAGAGTAAGCAATTTGTGATCTATGTTAAGAGTTTCGCATGGTACTATATTGTTGGAATTATCATGTTTGTTGATAAATATAAAAAGATTTACTGATGCTTTGCATGTATGCAGTGCAGGAATAGGAGTGCTAAATGCTGCACGGAAAACAATGGCTAGGATGTTAGGTAATAATGAGATTGCTTTTGAAAGTGCGAGGAGTCAGTTTTGGGTAGTTGATGCTAAGGTAGGAAGTCAACTATGCTTTCAACACTGAAAAGTTATTGTGGTTGATTTATGTTAAAACCATTGGTTTCCATTGCTTTGGTTTTGCGATCTAGATACATGGACAACTTACATCCTAATGTCTAATTGAATTTGACTCTGGCTTTTGTGTGGGTACATCTTCACGACAAGCTGCGACATAGGATGCTGAACTAATTTGTTGTGTATATCTAGGGTCTTATCACAGAGGATCGAGACAATATTGATGCAGATGCCCAGCCATTTGCGAGGAAGGTAAATGAAGCTAACCGGCAAGGATTGAGGGAAGGTTCAAGTCTTATAGAAGTGGTATGTGAAACTTCTATTCTTTTCATTACATCAATATTGGATATAAAAACATCCATCTTGGAGGAGCTTTCTTTAATTTCGTTAAAAAGATGTGATTAACTTTTATTTCATGCCATTCCTGTGGACTATTCTCACAAGTTATTCTGAATAGGTGCAACAAGTGAAGCCTGATGTGCTGCTTGGGTTATCTGCAGTTGGGGGATTATTTTCAAAAGAGGTATAAATATAGCCTTGAATCAAATGATTACTGAGTGTCATCTAAGCTTTCTGACTTTTCGATTGATCCATCTAGATAAGTTTTCTCCGTGCAACAAAATTGGACGTCTTTTCTGCATTTTCCCTTTTCTACTCTAGCATCAAATTATGTTTCAAATTAACTGTTGTATGAATAGGTTCTAGAGGCCCTGAAAGGATCAACTTCAACAAGACCTGCTATCTTTGCCATGTCAAACCCTACTACAAATGGTATAGTTTCTTTCAAACCTTTAAGCTTTTTGAATGCAAGACTTTTTGGATATCCATGGTCCTAATGCCCTAATTTATGCCTATCTTCTCTCTTTCACTCACTCACTTTTCCCTACTCACAGCTGAATGCACTCCTGAAGATGCATTTTCTGTAGTGGGTGACAATATCATATTTGCTAGTGGAAGTCCTTTCAAAGATGTAGATCTAGGTAAGTATTGGGGCTAATCTGACCCCGAGTTTGCGAGTTATATTTGAAATTCATGAGGCATCAATCTTTACTTCATTCATCTTCAATCTATTTGTGATCATGATAGAAGAAAATTTTCAGCCTCTTTTCAATTTATAAAGCACGAACTTAGTTTTTCTATTTTGTTTTTGGTGTTTGTATTTGTGTGAAAGAGAGTTTACTTCAATATGTATCATTTTACTTTCGCAGGAAATGGTCATATTGGCCACTCGAATCAGGGAAACAACATGTATCTATTTCCAGGGTCAATTTCTTCCACCTAACCTTCATATTAGGAACTTCAGCATAGGTGTTTCTTAACTCAGAATCCATATTGAGTTATAACAATCTATGTTGTGATTTGTAGGATTGGGCTGGGGACTCTTCTTTCCGGGTCGAGAATGATATCAGATGGCATGCTGCAGGCTGCAGCCGAATGGTATGCGTCTTCTATAGAGTAGTGTTATTTGGCATTATCAAAGGTCAATCTCTCTGAGCTTTAAGTATGGAAATTGCAGCTTAGCCGCATACATGACAGAAGATGAGGTGCTAAAAGGGATAATATATCCTCCAATATCAAGGTAAGTGACTTAAATCAGGCATCATTTATAGTTCGAATCCATGTGTTGATGAGGTGGTGCGCTTATCTGATATAACTGGTATTGGTTTTTGTGGGGTGCAGAATAAGAGATATAACAAAGGAAGTGGCAGCAGCAGTGGTGCAGGAAGCCATAGAAGAAGATCTTGCTGAGGGATACCGTGAAATGGATGCTCGAGAGCTTCGGAGGCTCGACGAGGTAAATCTAAGATTATAGTGTATACATACAAACACAGACCCACGCACTTGTATGCACACACACATATATAGAACTGGTTTGTTATTTGAGAGTGTAATGTGGTTTTGATGTTATGATTTTAGGAGGAAATAAAAGAGTATGTGAAGAATAACATGTGGACACCTGAGTATCCTACTCTGGTCTATAAGAAGGCTTGATGATCCAACCTCTTAAAGCTAACATTTGGTTCAAAAGAAGCCTCCCATGCCTCTCAGTTACAATTTCTTCTTCCTTCCATATCAAAAAGGCTGCAACTTTATGCAAAATTTGTTTTTTTTTTCAATTAACAAAACATGAATGTATGTAATATACATACATTGTAGCTATGTATTCAACAGAATTCTTGTTTTCCAAGTTAATTAGAATAATAAAAGAAAAGTTTGGCTTAATTTATGAATTACTGCTGCTTTGCATACCTAACACAAGCTGTCCTGTAAGCCAGCATTGTAGTCCTGGAGACAGAAGTCTCAATTCTAACATTTCCAAGAAAGTGGGAACTTTACCTCCAAGAACGAAGGAAAGATATGATCCGTAATCGTAATTTCGATCATAATATTGTGATTACTGTTAGACTGTTATCATAAGTTGTCGTAATTACGGAAATTGATTAGAAAGAGAAAAGACAAAGAAAACGTTTGGAATGATGTCTGAAGAGCCGACGGCTTGTGGTCGTTAGGATAACGCCTACAATTGGCTCCGGACATTCATTCAAAATTCAAAATTTCAAACATCTGACCAGAACGTAACCTTTTGCATCTGCCACGAAAATATCATAAATTAAGTGTCTTTTTCGATTTTTTTTATAATAATAACAGCATCACCCGCCTGTCACTTTGCCTTCGACTACCCCAACGCGTTCATTTCAAGTCAAGCCGTGCGTCTTCTACTTTTCTTCAATCGGATATCTACTGCCAAATTTCACAACTTAGGGTTGTTCACAAAAATGGCTACTATGGAGAGCTTGATAGGTCTTGTTAACAGGATTCAGAGGGCCTGTACTGTTCTCGGCGACTATGGCGGCGGTGACAGCTCTTTCTCTTCTCTTTGGGAAGCTCTGCCCTCTGTCGCCGTCGTTGGTGGCCAGGTCTCTTTCTTTCTTGAGAAATTAACACTCAATTCTTTCCCTTTTCAACAAAAGAAGATAGCTTTAATGTTTTAATTATGGGCAATGTAAAGGGTTTGTTGTTATAGGCTTTTTGAAGATTTCTGACGAATCCAATTCTTTTTATGAATCTTGTCTCACAGAGTTCAGGAAAATCATCTGTCTTGGAGAGTATTGTTGGCAGAGACTTTCTTCCCCGAGGATCAGGTTTCATTATCTTCTACTAAAGATTCTCCCTTTTTCATTAAAAAGAAACGTAAAACAGGAAGAAGTGAGATGTTTGTGTTGTATTAATTCTTATAGGGATTGTGACGAGAAGGCCTCTGGTTTTGCAACTTCACAAGACAGAGGATGGAACACAGGAATATGCTGAATTTCTTCATTTGCCCAAAAGACGGTTCTCTGACTTTGGTAAAATGCACATACCTATTTTTTTTCCTTTTTTTGTGTTTAGTAATTACTTTGTTGTTTACTATGCTTCTTGTTTCAGCTATGGTTCGCAAGGAAATTCAGGATGAAACTGATAGATTGACGGGGAAAAACAAACAGATATCGCCTGTTCCTATACATCTCAGCATCTACTCTCCAAATGGTCATCCCCGTTACTTTGGTCCTTCATTCTCTGCGTTTCCTTCTTGCACTCTTAATCAAGTTTAATAAGCTAAACTGTTTCTCGTTTTGCTATCCTAACAGTTGTCAACTTAACCCTAGTTGATTTGCCTGGCTTGACAAAAGTTGCTGTTGGTATACTCTCTCGCTTTTCTCACTTTGACATAAACTCATGTAGCTTTTAGTCTTAGTATTTCAGCTTATGAATGGAAATAACATGACTTTTTTCAGAGGGACAGCCTGAAAGTATTGTTCAAGATATTGAGGTTATGGTCCGCACTTATGTTGAGAAGGTGAGTTGCCGTAAACTTCTACTCTTATGTTTGGTGTGCAATACATCTTTCTATTTAGCTAGGTGAAAGCTGGTTGGAGCATAGTAGTTGATCTCATAGAGTATCCCCTAGGCATAAAAGGGTTCGAGCAAAATGATGATATCTTTATGATTCATGTACTCCATTCTTAAATGATTTGCTATATGATACTTTCAGCCAAATTGCATCATCCTCGCAATTTCTCCAGCCAATCAAGATATAGCAACATCTGACGCCATAAAACTTGCTAGAGAAGTGGATCCTACTGGTATACCTATTTCATTTTTGTTAGTGCACGAAATCTGTGTCAAGTTTACTCTTTAACTTGATTTTATCATGAAATGCAAATTTTTGCTTTGAAATCACCCAGGTGAGCGAACCTTTGGGGTGCTAACAAAGCTGGATTTGATGGACAAAGGAACTAACGCACTGGATGTACTCTCTCTCTCTCTCTCTCTCTTTTTCACACACACGCGCGCTCTCGTGCACTCTAGCACAGATTTCTTATATACCAGGAATTACAGATTTACTTTGTAGGTTCTTGAAGGAAGATCTTATCGCCTTCAACATCCTTGGGTTGGTATTGTGAATCGTTCCCAAGCCGACATTAACAAGAATATTGACATGATTGTTGCAAGGCGCAAGGAACGTGAGTACTTTGCTACTAGTCCTGATTATGGACACTTGGCGAGCCAAATGGGATCTGAATATTTAGCAAAACTTTTGTCCAAGGTTTGTCATTCTAAGAATAGGTTCTGTTCTTAGTTTCTTCATTTTTCTACTCTCTTTGTAATCTAAGTCATGATTCCCTTGGAATTTGTATTCTGTTCCAGCACTTGGAAAGTGTAATTAGGGCTCGGATACCTAGCATCACATCCATGATCAACAAAACTATTGATGAACTTGAATCCGAGATGGACCATCTTGGTAGGCCCATTGCTGTGGATGCTGGGGTGTGTACCTTTTATTAATTCTAATTACTCTCGGCCAGGATGCTATTTTCCTCTTGTATGACTGATTATGTGTTCATAGGCACAACTTTACACTATCTTGGAACTTTGTCGTGCATTTGACCGGATTTTCAAGGAGCATCTGGATGGAGGGTAAGCATCATGTTTCTACCGTCTCAGTGTTAATATGCTCTTTTAGATGGCAATATATGTTTAGTACAAAATGAATAAGTCGTTGATTCTTGGTGAATTATGTTTTGAAATTATGATTTTGTTAGGAAGGATTTCTCATCATATATTTCTTTGGTGGATGACCAATTTTTCCTGACCAATTGCTGAAATTTCTAATCATGCTCCTGGATTCCTGTCTTAGGCGACCTGGAGGTGATCGGGTTTATGGAGTTTTTGACAATCAACTTCCTGCTGCTTTGAGGAAGCTTCCATTTGATCGCCATCTTTCTGTTCAGAATGTAAAAAGGGTGGTATCAGAAGCAGATGGTTATCAGCCACATCTGATAGCCCCAGAGCAAGGTTATCGGCGCTTGATTGACGGAGCATTGAGCTTTTTTAGAGGACCTGCTGAAGCTTCTGTGGATGCTGTAAGTAGTTTATTCTTTATATAATATATAGGTTATTCAAGTTTGAACATTAGATGGAAGATTCTACCTGGTTTTTATCTGATCTTCAAATTTGGCATTCAGGTTCACTTTGTTTTGAAAGAGCTCGTAAGGAAGTCAATAGGAGAAACTCAGGTAATGATTGGTGAAAAGTTATCTTTGGACAATTAAGACCATGAGCATTTTGAGGAATCGATGTTTGTTAATTTGTTGGCATTTAACAGGAATTAAAGCGCTTTCCAACTCTGCAAGCTGAAATTGCTGGTGCTGCTAATGAAGCCTTGGAGAGATTCCGTGATGATGGCAAGAAGACTGTTGTCCGATTGGTGGATATGGAATCTTCATATCTAACTGTTGAGTTTTTTCGGAGGCTCCCTCAGGAAGTTGAGAAAGGAGGAAATCCAGCAGGAAATCAAGGAGCAAATCCAGCATCCCCTTCCATAGACCGTTACACAGAGGGGCATTTCAGGAGGATTGCATCAAATGTCTCTTCTTATATCACCATGGTGTCTGAGACACTAAAGAATACAATTCCTAAGGCAGTGGTTTATTGCCAAGTTCGGGAGGCTAAGCATTCCCTTTTAAATCACTTCTACACTTTAATAGGGAGAAAAGAGGTAACGTTTCTGCGTGTCTTTGCATTGTGATATGCAACTCTTTCGCTAGGTGGTCTGTTTATGAGTGGCTAAGGAAATTCTACAGCTTTCTGTGAATTCTAAAATTCACCTATTGAACTTGGCCTTTTTTTAAAAAAAATTTCTTGGTACTATGTTTTGGCAATCAACAATCTAGCCTATCCTCATGGTACATCCTTGTTGGCTGTTAGTAATTTGTATGCTTTTTCCAGGCAAAGCAGCTTGCACAATTGTTGGATGAAGACCCGGCATTGATGGAAAGAAGACAGCAATGTGCGAAAAGGCTCGAGCTATACAAAGCGGCAAGGGACGAGATTGATTCAGTATCATGGGCCCGCTGAGATCTTATTGTGCATTTTTTATGGAGACCTTGTATTATAGTGAATCCTATACTGATTCCCAGACACTGGCTAATGAGATTCTTACATTATTTATTGTTTGTTGTTGTTTGATTCCTTATAATATTATTGATGGGATTGAATCCTGGCGTCCTCCTCAGTATAGCTGGTCTCCTACATTTTGGGAATTTGTTTGGTAACCTTGTATGATATGTCAGAATCGAATCGCCTTTTCTTAATATTAACTACTTATCTACGGATTGTTAAGGTAGTGGTCGTGATTTTTGACTTCTATCCAATACTTTCTGCAAGAATAAAGATAAAGCAAGCTGCTTGAATTCATAATTCACCTGGTATTCTTTGCTCGCTAACCAAGCGGAAACTAAAGTCAATCAGAGGAAGATATTATGTTTGTGCCATTTTTTGGGCCTTTTGAGTGAGTTAAGGTCTTAGATTCTCTAAAGTTTCCATTTTTACGAGGCAAAAATAATAATTTGACGTTAGATTTCGCTATAATCGTTAAGAGGTAAGTTGCTCGGCCTTTTACGGACACCCACCGTGACTAAACACTGCTTTAACCTTCAAAAAACGTTAAAAGTCCCGCGGCGGCCTACTTCCTTCCCACCGGCGGCATCTCCGGTACGGAAAAATGCATCTTTTTTTAAACTGATAGTTTGTCTTCTCAAATGTCCAAATAACTAAAGTCCGTCGCTCTGCAATCCGAAGAGGGAGGACGAGGCGGAGAAGAGATGAATGGTGCGCTTTGTCTCTGGCAGCTATGCCATGTTTCTTCCACCAAACTCCTGTCAAAAAGCTCAATCTTCTACGATGGTATCTCTTCTCCTCCCACCTATCTATGGGCATTTCGTGTTTGATATGAGAAAGAATTGAAAGTTAAACTCCAAATTCAGGTCTTTATATCAAAGTAGCTTCGAGGAAAAATGCAAACTTGTGCATTTGTAGGAATGTTCAGACTGTGGCTTACGAAATTGTGAACGGAAGTTATATACCCAATTCCCTAAATAAACCACCCAACCAAACCAAGGTACTTGCTCCCTTCTATGCCTTTACTTCTTTCTGCCTACTTGCTTATTTACCTGCATTACTGTTACTTAAAAGAACCAAAAGATAAAGGAGGAAAGAAAGAGGAAACTGATGAATTTGGGAGCTAACTTCCTCTTCAATGACATCATCTTCACTTGGGTATACAAAGATGCCATCTTCTTTTTCTTGCAATATCCCCTTTTTCTGTTTCTTCATTATTGAATTTCTGCTGGAAACGTACGTTTTATGCATAAACTATGTAAAATACTTAGTTGGAGAATCGAAATCTATCAGGATAAAGCATCATCAAAGCTTGAAAATCTTGGTGCTTTTCAAAAACTACCTATGGTCATGCCATCAGTTGATATTCTTTATTCAGCCTTGAGGAAGGCGAAGAGAGTCCCACCAACACAAGGTTATAAACTGTGGTTAACCTCTTGTACTAACCCAACTGGTTCCTATGATGAATGTTAGTTTATGCTTTTCTTACGTATCTTTGTTGTAGGCATTGCGAATATTGCCAAGAGAGAAAGAAATAGAGGTGCAAAGCAACTGGATGCATTGATGAAAGTAACTTCTCTTTTTGTTTTACCATGCCCAAATATTTAACTTTGAATCTTTGCTTACATGAAGGGGAAAAAGCTGACATCTTTGCTTCACTTATAAATCTTCAGGAATTGGCTGTTCCACTGAGAGAATATTTTGAAAATTTCCCAAAAAAGAAAGTTCTTCACCCTTACGAACAATCACTGATCGAGTTAACCCTTGGAGATGGCAATTATGAAGAGGTTAGTTGTGAAGAACTGGTTAATGATGTTTTCCTTGCAGCTTCTTGGGATCTATAATGTGCTGAAATCTTTTTAATTAGAATACTATGAAAACTAAGACTAAAGTAAAACTTTCTAATTCTGTTTATTGAAAAGGTATATTAGAATAACCTGATTCCTGAGTTAGTTGCGAAGAACTGGTTAATGATGTTATCCTTGCAGCTTCTCGGGATCTCAGGCAATAGACTTTCCCCCAAAAATAAACTATAATGTGCTAAAATCTTTTGAATTAGAATACTATGAAAACTAAGACTAAAGTAAAACTTTCTAATTCTGTTTATTGTAAACTTCTATTAGAATCACCTGATTCCTGATATTAGAATATTTATGCCCCTCCTGAACATCACCCTTCCACTTTTCTTGCAGACTTCTTTTGATTTGTCATGAACTTCTGTTGCCATATGAGGAAGCTTTGTGGTGGAATTCATTTATTAGTATCCACAAGTTTCATGAGAAGTCTTGTAAACTAGCAAAAGAAGATATTATATTGTTCTCTTGTATTTAGTGTATTGGTTTTCTATTTTTGCGTCCAACTTTTAAATTCAACCACTGTTTGACAGGTGTTAGGAAAAGTTGATGGTCTGAGGAAGAAGGTGGTGTCTGTGGGTAAGGAATGTGCTTCTCTATGTGCAAAGGTTAGAGTTATTATGGAATTTAATATGTTGCGTCCCTTTCTCTGTAATTTGGTTATTCTAACTTTTCTGAGGTGCCGATCTTGTTCCCTTTTCAATTAGGTTGTAGGTTTTGAAGTTTTTCTAAATTCTATTCAATGTTTTAAACTTACCTTCTACTTGCTTTCTCATGTTGGATGCATGACACACATTCGGAATGACATATTTCTTATCTAACGTGACAATTTTGTCAACTCTTTTAGATTCCCTACGTGCTAATCTAGGAGGCTAGTCATTTCAACAAATATAAGTTTTAGAACGTGATACCTACGTAAAGGAACCATAAAACAAAATGCCGTAAACATTGGATAACTTGGTACCCACCTAAAGGAACCATAAAACAAAAGGCCGTAAACAATGGATAATCTGAAGTTGGTTACGTTGTTGAGTGGCATTGTTCTTCTATCTGTTGTAGTCATGTAGATTGTGTTATCATGATTAAGATATAGGGTAAATGCTCATTTTATAGGTTTATGCTACTTCCAGACGAATTACTTGTTCTGAATCCGTGGTTTCTTTATCACGTTATATTAGCTTTATTAGGTTCTCATGAGAAAATTCCATTTTTAGATTAGTGACATGGCAATCAGAGTGAGAATGTTGGACGAAGAGTCATCAATTAGTTAGTTTTGTTTCCAACTGGTAGACATCTTTCATTAACTGGATTGAATTTCTGGGCAGTCGCTAACAAAAAGAGAAGCTGTGGAGAGGTTGAATGAGGTAGTATCTCCTTGCACCTGCAACTTCTGTACTGACCATGATTATAGACTCTAATGTAATTTCTGCAGGGTCTGAAAAAGCTTGAAGATATTTTCAAACATGATGGAAAGGCTGTTGATGATTTGTTAAACATTGCCAAGGTGATGCTTTTCTTCCCAAATAAATACCTATGTTTTAATATGCATTATTTTTGTCTCCTTGCCCTCCAATTTTGATAACTATTGTACAGCAATCTATAGTATGCAGACATGCATTTTAATGTGGAACACTTGAATTATATTTGATATAAACTCCTATATGTGATATAAACTCCTGTTCTTTACCTCACTTTAAAGATGTTATTCCTGGTTACAGTTGACATATTTCTTGGCCTATATTATGGCTGTTAGATTTGAATTTCATGATTTTCTTTCTTCAACGATTTTATGAAGCTACTATTCCAATAACAGCATTGTTGTAACTGATATTTTCAAATTTTCCACGACTCTGGAACAATACAAGCTCTACCCAATTGACCTCCTTGCTTTTCCTGACATGTAAAAGTGATTTTGTAGCATTCAAAGTGTGATATGTGTGTGCTTTGCAGACTTTGAGGGCTATGCCAGTGGTTGATTTGGAAACACCAACTCTCTGTCTTGTTGGAGCTCCTAATGTTGGAAAGTCATCCTTAATTCGAATCCTTTCAACAGGGAAGCCCGAGGTTCGTATTGTGCAGATCTTTTAAGTGATTATTAGTTTCTCATTGTAATTATACAAGATGCAAGGCAAATGTTTACTTGCTAGAGATACTAAATGTTTACTTGCAAGAGATACTATCTTTTTTACATCCATTTCTTATATATGATCTGTGAGCTTCAAGCTAAAACTCTGAGCTCACATCTCCTTTAAGGATCTCTAGTTGACGGTTTTCTGTTAGGTGGTGCAAATAGTTAACACAACATGTTCTTTCTGTTAATATTTGGCTACAGAAAAGGAAAGCATTTCTGAAATTTCTTTATCTTTTTGGAGATTAAAGAATCAGGACTTATAGCTGTATTTGTAGTTCTTTGGTTATTTCTTCTTTATTTTTTAACTGATGTTTGGAGACAGGTCTGTAACTACCCCTTCACGACTAGAGGAATCCTAATGGGTCATATTGTATCGAACTTTCAGCATTATCAGGTACTTATTTTGGCTATTTGCTTTTCTTGAGTTACTAAAAAGTTTTGCAGCCTTGCTTTCTTTCACAAACTTCTTTGACACTAAATTGACTACAGGTGACGGACACCCCTGGTCTGTTAAAGAGACATGACGGTAAGATGCTCAGGAGACTGACTACTTACTAAAGAATTTGAAACATTTAGGATATCTCATCTGTGTTCAGCCAGTTACATAGCAAGTAACAGTTTCGAAGTGTACTTTCTGTATTTACTACTAACGGTTAGACCATCAGTATCAGTGTCTCATTATAGTAGTTCCATAGTCAGATGTTGCTTTACGGCCAATTCAATTTGATATGTTCTGGTATCATGCTTGACCATGCAGAGGACAGGAACAACTTGGAAAAATTAACACTTGCTGTCCTCTCACATCTGCCTACTGCAGTGCTTTATGTTCATGATTTAACCGGAGAGTGTGGAATATCACCTTCAGAGCAGGTACAAAATGATACATAACGGCATTAAAAGTCCTTGATATCTCATCTGCTTGAGGAGTTTGTGGGTTGGGAGAAGAGGGTTGATTAAGATTTACCACCTTGTCTGAGTTGTTGCTACGCAATTGTGGTGCACTTTTTTCTCTCAAAAGCTTAGAACTCTCTGTACCTTCAATTGTTCTCTGGGTTTTTAAACAGAAAGAAAACTGGCATTCATGTTGTTATGTCTTCCCATACACACCGTCTCTCCCTATACTTCAACTTCCTGGATGTTTGATGTGCAGTTTGTGATATACAAAGAAATAAGAGAGAGGTTCAGAGATCTTCTTTGGCTTGATGTTGTTTCCAAAAGCGATCTTTTGGAAGAGTCTCCTGTCATCTTTATTACCGAAGACAGCGAGGCTAATGACGTTGAGATGGCAAGATACCGGAAGATGGGACCTAGAGGGGCAATTCGTGTGTCAGTGAAGAGCGGAGAGGGGCTTGATCAGGTAACTGGCTAACTACTGCAGTCATTTTCAAAACAGTAAAATCTTCGGTTCCTCCTTTTTTTTTTATTTAAAAAAAACTACCTTCTTTAAGGTTGTCATCTGCGAATATATAGGATGGATAGTTGTAAACCCTTTCTGATATATGAATTGTCGCTCTTATGGCATGAGTGTGTAGTTGACCTCAGATTTCTGTGTTTGGTCTGGAACATGTAAAAGAATAGACAAGATCAGAGACCAGAGCTGAGCTCATATGTTGTGTGGTTTCTTTGTGCAGCTAAAAGCGAAAGTGCATGACATGCTGGTTGCTCAGATGGATAGAATCGGACGTACAGGAAGCAACCAAGACAATTCAAAACTTCCTTTGGCATAGCTTCGCTGCAACTGTATTTTCAGAAAGAAAAAAAAAGCCTTCACTGCAACTACTACTACCAGAGAGTGAAAAAATGAAAGTTCCTGTTTCTGTATATGTGGAGGATCTTCATATTTGATTTTGTAGAACAGAAATTGTAAACTGTTGATTACAAAAAATTTTGTATGGTATTAATATCTGTAATTGTCACCGAATGAAGTCCTATAAGTAATCGAGTAGTCGTTAGAACATAACAACTATATACTAGAAACCCCTCTGAAAAATAATCAGAAAGGTCGCAAATTGTAAGCCCTTTCCGCCGCCACCGATGCTGTAAGAGACATCTATTTACTTCTATGTTCTGTTGAGAATTTGGGATTTTATCTCTCTCAAGTTTTGTTAATCATGCATGATAAAAAGCTTTCTTCTTTTCTCTGTTTAATCATGTAATCTTTGCCAAAGCAGAAATTTTTAACACAGCTCTGTGATCTACAATCTCTTCCCTTTAGCTTACCCTCACTCTTTCTGCTGGGATGTGAAACCTGGAGGTCTCAAGACTTCGGAAACCATTTACAAAACCGCAAATGTACTTGCTGTTGTTGGCTACGAAAGGTTTAAGAGAAAGATATTGCCTGATTCTCGATAAGAAATTCGCTCCCAAAAGAACGATTGGGTCAGTAGTCAATAATAGTACGAGTTTTGCAGTGGTAAAGAAAATGCTTCAATGGAAGAACACATCCCATGAAACGTACTACGTCACTCTCTCCGTAAAAGAAGACGCAACCTTGGAAGAAATCAGGTCCAGTTACCGATCTGCCCTCCTCACTTGTCATCCCGACAAACTCCAAACTTCATGTGAAAGCGACAGGTTTTTGAAGGTCCAACAGGCTTGGGAAATCTTGGGAAATCCCAAATCGCGAGCAGCTTACGACAACGAGCTACGTGCATCCAGACATGATTTGGGAGTAGCAGAAGAACTTAGCTTGGAGGACATGACGATTAAAGATGACGCACTAGTCCTGATCTTATCTTACCAGTGCCGCTGTGGGGATTACTTCAGTGTTGATTCCTCGGAATTGGGGAACGTGGGCTTTAAAGTGTCGAGGGAAGAGAGCGAATTGTGGCTTGAGACACCCGATGGTTTGCCAGCTTCTGTTGTTATTCCTTGTGGTTCTTGCTCTTTGCAAGTTCGCTTGTTGTTTATTACAGACATCAAGGTCCCAATTCATGACCGTTCATAATTTTTAGAAAGTAAAGTACTTGCAATCGCATCCCTGCAAAATACGTAACACTTCTCCTGCATGTTGCCAATTGAATGGTCCTATAATGGCTGTATGTATCTTATGTTCTTGACGAATTTCTTTGGATTGAATTGCAGTTGGAACTATCAAACTTTTATCCTCCCTGCAATATCTCATTGCCTGAGTAAGTTCCTTCCAACAAAGTAGAACTGGATTGTGTTCGTCGATGAACCTTTTTCAAATTTTAATAGCAAACAAAGCCAGAAAGCTGGGGCTTTCACTACACGCTCACATCATAGCTGCTGGTTTCTTTGCTGATCTCCATTTGGCCACCAAATTACTCATATTTTATGGGAAACTATGTGATGTTTCAAATGCTAGAAAGGTGTTTGATAGAATTCCCGAAAGAAACATAATAACTTGGACGGCTCAAATTTCTTGCTATACACATAACGGCTATTACCAAGATGCACTGGCGGTGTTTTTGGATATGCGTCGTTTTGGGGTTAAGCCCAACCAGTTTACTTACGGGAGCTTGTTGAGGGCGTGTATTGGTTTGAAGTGCTTGGGCAGGGGGCTGCAAATACAAGCTTGTGCCCAGAAGAGTAGGTTTGCTGACAATGTAGTTGTACAAAGTGCTTTACTTGATTTGCATTCGAAGTGTGGCAAGATGGATGATGCTCTTTCTTTGTTCCAAACAATGTCACGGAAGGATGTGGTTGCATGGAATGCGATGATCGGTGGATATGGATTCCAGGGGCTCTCCAACCAATCTTTTCAAATGCTTCACTTAATGATGAGGCAAGGTATGACAGCTTTTATCCTCTTAGATTTGCGGGCAGATTTCTTTTTTGATTGTTATCTATTTCTTAATACGATTCAAAACTGTGGTTTGTTTACATTCAATTGGATTCTGTGTAAAAATCTTTGAGTCTTATCACCTACTGAGTTAACATTAGAAAGATCTTTACAGCCCAGTCTTCATTGACATGTAAGTTATTTGAGTATAGAACCAACAAAAGAAACTAAGGATTATTGAAGCTGACAGCACAAATGGTAGCAATATAAGCTCCTATTTTGTTACTTTCTGCTATTCTTTTGATAAAGCTTTCCGTATCAGCTCATTACTATAATATATGTTGTGCTGTTTCATGGTGTGCTTTATACACTCAAATCTGCCTGATAGATGCATAATATGTGAATTTTTAGGTTTGATCCCTGACTGTTTCACCTTGGGAAGTGTCTTAAGGGTTTCCAGTAGGGCCAGATGCCTCTCCAAAGTTGGTCAAATACATGGATATGCAATCACACTAGGTTTTGGATCACATGCTACTTTGACTGGATCTCTAATAGATGCATATGCAAAATGTGAAAGCATGAGAAGTGCTTGTTATTTATACAACATTATGGGAAAGAAAGACGTAGTATCCTTCACGGCATTGATGACAGGCTATGCTCAGGATAGCAGCAACAGCACCGAGGCCCTTTATCTCTTAAAGGAAATTCGACAGATGCACTTTGGAATTGATGATGTTCTACTGTGCTCCATTTTTAATATATGTGCCAGTTTAGCATCAGTAAGTATAGGTAGACAACTTCACGCATTCGCCGTAAAACATAAGTACTGTCATGATGTAGCAATGTGTAATGCCCTCATTGATATGTATGCAAAGTCTGGAGAAATTCGTGATGCTGTTCATGCTTTTGGCGAGATGAAGGAGAAGAATGTTATTTCATGGACATCTTTGATCGCTGGATACGGGCGACACGGATATGGAAGCGAAGCTATTATGCTTTATAAAAAGATGGAACTTGAAGGTTTAAAACCCAATGACATCACGTTCCTGTCTCTTCTATTTGCGTGCAGTCATGTTGGCTTGATTGATGAAGGATTGGAATGCTTCAATAGCATGATTAGTAAATATGGCATTAAGCCACGAGCTGAGCACTTGTCTTGCATTGTTGACCTTTATGCACGCAGGGGACATTTGGAAGAAGCTTATAATATGGTGTGCAACATGAATATTAAACCTAGTGCTTCACTTTGGTGTGCCATTCTTGGGTCATGTAGCACCTACGGTCATAGGCTTCTTGGAGAAGTAGCAGCAACACATCTTTTCTCCATGGACCCTGAAAATTCAGTGAACTATGTTGTTTTAGCCAGTGTATATGCAGGAGCTGGATCATGGAACAGTGCTTGGGAGGTCAGAAATTTACTGACAGTGAGGAAGTTGAAGAAAGCTCCTGCATACAGCTATTTGCATTCTACAAAGGGCAAAGCTATTTGCACTCTTCATCTATGTTAAGAGACTAGCAAGCTTGTGTAAAACAGAAAGTGTTTTACTTGTACGAGCTGATCAAGTTTCAGGTCGGGTTTGAACTGGTTTCTTAATTTTTAAATTTCGGACTGAGTTTCAAATTAAATTGATCGGTTTGGTTCCTAATCTGATATTCGAATATATAAAATATAAATAGTATCATTTTAAGTAAAAGGAAGTTCATTTCAAAATTTAAAGCAGTCCTTGTTGAAAATTTTGGGGGTGGGCCAATTTGGTAGAAAGAGAGAGGCTCAGCTGAGCACAACAGCCTAATTTTTGTTTAAAACAAACATTAGATTTGAGACTCATTTTTCGCGCGAGCTAGAGGCTTTCGATTCACTCATTAGAGCATCTACTTTCGTGTCCCGTCTTTTCAGGTAACCTTATTCTTCTCCTTCAATCTCTCTCCGTTTCCGCGCTCTTCCTACATCCTTTCGTTATTTACTACTGTTGTCAGATCTCAGACCAGATTAGAAAGATTCTCTCTTTTTGCCGCTTCAGATCTCTTAGGTGAAGCTAAATCTCCTCTTCCCACCACCCCATTAAACTTTTTGGATCTGTTACATTTTCTCTTCTTCTTTTTCTTCCTTTTATGATGCAAAGATCTGTTCTTTTCAACTATTTTGGTATATCATATGCATGCAATTCTTCGTCTTATTATGCAAAGATCTCTTCTTTTCAACTATTTTGGCATATGCGTGCAACTCCCATCTCAATTTCACGTCTGATCCATACCATCCCCATATTACTTATTGTTTTTATTTATAAGATCTTTATCAAGATTGTTAATTTCAGTTTCTTGCTCTATTTTATCACTCTTATGTAATTGCAACCAAAAACATGCCTTTTGTTGTTAACAAGTGCTTCGTTCATCGTTTGTTTCTCATCTTTTTCATGTTATCAAAAGATTCGTGTATATTTCCATCTCAGATCTGAATTATCACGCGTCCTTTTTCTGTTTTTTGTTTGCAGCTTAAGCGCAGGTTAATTTTCACCCATGGCAACTGCTATTGATTCTGCAACCAAGGTACAATTTTTCACTCACACTTATGCCCCTTGTCATGTCATGTCATTCTTGGCCTTCTTAATATCATATCCATGTCCCATCTTCAACTACTGCCCCTACTACTTGGTTTTGTACTTTTCATTGCTAATACATGAACAAATCATGGAGCTTGATGTCATCCATTTATGTATATGAGCATTGTTCTAATTGACATCTCGGACACCTATTCCTGACGTGAGACGTAAGCATACATATTAAGCTTATATGTTCGTCTTTTAAGTGAAGAAAGGCAATCTTTTATTTTATGACATGTATATCCCATGACAGCGGCAGAACGGAAGCTTGGCTGAGAAGAAGCCTACAGTCGTTTTTGTTTTGGGTGAGCATTTTCTTTGACTTCCAACCTTAACATTACCTCACTCTTCTCCCTATCTATCTATTCATTGAGTAATTCAGTGTGCCTAGTTTTAATGTACTTAAAAGCTTGTCAAAATACAGAATTGAAGTTTTATGATGATTGACTTCAGTTGATGGTCTTCATCATACTTGGGTGTGCATTATTTGGTTCTACATACCTTTATTGGTCAAATAGCCTTTTGTCTCTTGTGATCTCTTAATAAAATTTCTTTGTTCTTGATTGATCAGGTGGTCCAGGCAGTGGAAAGGGTACCCAATGCGCAAATATAGTTCAAAATTTTGGTTACACTCATCTTAGTGCCGGAGATCTTCTTAGAGCTGAAATTAAATCTGGCTCTGAAAATGGGTATATAAACTCAACATTTATATTACTTTGAGCTGTATTTCCTACGCAAATATTTTCATATTTCTTCTTTTGATGATACATTATATATTTTGAGAAACACAAGTTATTTTGTCATACAGATACTAAATTTCTAGACAAGTTTCGTAGGTTACAAGTCCCACCTTATCATTGTCACCTAGTTATTGAATTTACTGAGTATCATTTCTCAGAAACTGAGAGGGCTATCGAAAATGTAATTACTGTTAGTTGTTTTTCTAGATTGCACTGATTCAATGTCTTTTTTCCACAAAGGTTATGCATGTACAGCTGGTAAAATTGGAAGATGGGTTGTTTGGTTCACATACCAAGATTGATTTAAATTTGTTTCGTTGCTTCCATCAAGTACTTCATTCTATCCGTGCTCATGCAGTGCTTTTTTGTACTCTTGTTCTGCATGGTGGATTGTGTATTCTTATTTCATTTTAGAGTATCCTGTACTTTCAAGTCTTTCAAATTCCTTATTGTTAATATGGCACCCTTTTGTGTGCATACAGCACCATGATTCAAAACATGATTAAGGAGGGAAAGATTGTTCCCTCGGAGGTGACAATCAAGCTTCTCCAGAGAGCAATGGAAGAGAGTGGCAATGACAAATTTTTGATTGATGGATTCCCTCGTAATGAGGAAAACCGTGCAGCATTTGAAGATGTTGTAAGCCTCCTGCTTAAGTTATTGTCATGGGTTATGCCTTTGAACTTGTGCTTAACTGGGGAAGGAAGGGTTGAGTTTAATAGGTCTTAGCTTTAATCTTTATTGCAATGGCACACGATACTACTATCTTAGCTTTGAGAGTGATTTCAAGTGAAGCTAAATGTTAAAGATTATCTTGGTAACTTTTGAAGCTCTGATGGCTATGCAGACCAAGATTGAGCCGGCATTCATCTTGTTCTTTGATTGTCCTGAAGAAGAAATGGAGAGACGCCTATTGAATAGGAACCAGGTTGGATACATTTGAACTTTGTATCTGCAAATGTGTGTGCTGTATGCATGTGCACTGTTTATTGGTTTATTGTTTACATTGTTCTAACGTATCTTTTCTCCCTTCCACCTCTCATTCTTCTTTCTGAAACAAAGGGACGAGAAGATGATAACATAGAGACAATCAGGAAGCGGTTTAAAGTGTTCCTAGAGTCCAGTCTCCCTGTGATTGAGCATTATAATTCCAAGGGGAAAGTTCGAAAGGTACATCCAACCTGTAGATATATAAATATCTTAAACAATATTTGCATGGTTATTTAAGCTTTTGATTGCTGCTTTACATAGATTGATGCTGCAAAGCCTGTTGAAGAAGTTTTTGAAGCAGTTAAAGCTGTTTTCACTCCAAAAGATGAGGAGGTAAAGTGTCATATATGTGTTATATTTTAGGCATTCCACTGAAAATTGGGGAAAATGACTTGATTATTATATGGTTAGTCTACCGTGGCTGCACAAATTGACTCAAGCTTTGAATTTCTCTCCTGCTGTTAAAGCATGGTTCCTGTAACTCAAAAATCTATTTATCATGAGCTTGTGTTACTATGCTTGTGATAATGATGGCTTATATTTGCTTTTGTTGTACCATGGGCGATATAAACCAATATCTGTAATTGAATAGATTTCTCTTGGAAAGGAATTTCATATTTTGGAGTCATGAACATGGCTTCCCTTATAAAGAACTGCATCTTGTGAAAAACAGGCATTAAATCATTTTTGTAGTCTGTGTTTACTAGAAGTCTTCGAAAACCACAAATGTAATTCAGTGAAGTCTTAGGTTTTGCAAGTTTGAGTTGCAAAAAGGCAGGAAAAAAAAAAATTCTAAAAGACCCCGCTCAAGTTTGATGACCATTTACCACCAAAAAGACCTAAATATTATTTAGTTTCTTTAACGGGCCATAAAACAAAGATTGGAACTTTCTGCAAATTGATCTTCCAAAAAGTTATCATACTGCTTATCTTGTTAAATATATTTTGCAATATTTCACAACCCTCTACATTTCAACTTCCGCCCGATTTTCATGAAGATATAGCTTTTAGTAGCTATATCAACATGGAAGTGTAGAAAGGTTAAGAGCTTGGCCCATCATTTCTGTGGGTTTTCTCATTTATTCACTTTTGATTCTTCAATATGCTTGCAGGCAGCTGTTTAGATGTTTCACTCACTGTGCCAGATATATTCACCCAGTATCAAATTAAGGTATCGTTGATGTAATTATCTGTCTCCTACTGGTCTGTTTACTTTTTGGCATTGATTCCTTTTGGACCAGAAAGGCTTCACTATGAATAAAGTGAGCATTTAGTTTCCCATGTTGATGTCTCAAATCATTAGATGCCAATTTCAACTACCTGGGTTGGATACAAGGGAATATGACCGATGCTTCAAATGTTTTATGAGTATTTACTCACAAATTATATATATTTTTTCTGATTCGTAGACTTTTTGAACAAGGGGTGGTTCTTCATCCTAGTTTCTTGAACCTTTTCATTTTGGTTACTGCATCATAACTTTCTTCGGCTGATATGTGATTACATGCTGGAATTTAATTGAGGTTATTTATTTGCTGTTTTCAGGCTCTGTTTTGCCCATTTATTTCCATTATAATGTCATTCCAAAGGTATTATTCTCCTTTTCGTGGCCATCTGAGCTGCATGTTGTTTTGTAATAGCAGGTTATAGTTCTGAAGGTATTTACCTCTATATTCTTGATGTTGCGACTGTAACTGTATCGGTAACGAGATTTTCAGTAATAAAAAATGATCATGATGATCTTTATATTATTACTTCTCTTAGTTTCTTGCTTATCATGCCAATTTCTAAATTAAACAGATAAATATTAACAGAAGAATATATCAAGATACCCTTTTGCATGAATTGGTGAGTAATGGGTCCATGGAGTCCATTTTGGCGTCAACACCGTCCCGGCCGTGCACCTTGTGGATCTTATGGAT
>JAOQMP010000005.1:1707331-1717992 GCA_027563575.1 Erythroxylum pedicellare | reverse complement strand
TGGACCATCCATTTATGTGGGTCCCACGTAAATAGATGGTCCAGATTTTGTGGACCAGAGTTGGTCCACAAAAAGTGGACCAGAGGATCTGACGCCCCTGCGGACTGTGTTCGTCGTACGTAATGATTCCTATTAGTTTGAAGCTAGCTTAGCTTGCACGGGCCATGGGAGTGAATAGAATACCAATGAAGTAGTGAGCTTCGATATTAAGCAACCAAAGCATAAAGCAATAAAGACATAAACTAGTGAGCAGCATCACAAGATTAGTCGTATGTCGACTTCACTGGCTCCTTCCAAATGAAGGGTACGCTCTTCTTTACAGAAAGCAAGTTTTAAAAGAGAAAGGTATCTGCTTGACTTGTACTCGGTCAAATTTGCTTCGAGTCGACCCGAGTCTCAACCCGATTCCCTGAGTAAAAATACGGTTTCATATTATCATATATATTTTGGCAAAGACCAAGACTTTTTGTCTTTTTCTAATGTTATCAGAAAAAGAGAATGTTCAAACATAAAACAGTATACGGTTTCATATTATCATGTATATTTCGGCAAAGACCAAGACTTTCTGTCTTTTTCTAATGATATCAGAAAAGACAATGTTTTCATATAACATGGCATCTTTAACAGAAGCACCATAAAGAAATATTATAAAATCATCATCAAAGTTAAAGGGCAACCATTTCTTTAAACTGCTCAGTATCAAAAACTCAACTCTCTGCATTTACTTAAACCTCCTTGTATGTCTAACAATGGAAGCGATTGCCAAAGAACAGTACTTAGTATGACTCATGTCTGTCGACAAAGGTAGGCACTGTGCAATTACCCGCCACTCCCTCCTTTCCTTCCAAATTCCACATTTTTTATTTCCAACGTACGGAAGTGGAGAAAAGCAAGTTCGAATACCGTCTCTTTATTCCGATTATTAATGCTTATATATAATCACCATCGATCTTGCTTTTCCTCTGCCCGATCATTCATTCCTTAAAATTCTCAAGTTTTACTTCGATCAAAGGTAACCTGACAGACTCATCTTTTTCTCTTTGCCTTATGTGTGAAGTGTTAATTGTGTTGGACCTTCGATTTGCTCTACTAGGTTCTTCAACGGTAGTTAATTACTCTCCTTGTCTCTTGATCTCTTCGATGTACATGCGTTCACATGTATGCAACTGCATGTATTTAGATCAATTCAACGCGCATTATATGGTGTTGTGTTGTCCGTTTGTTGGAAACTTAACAGGTGATACTTCCATCCGGTCAACTTGAAGTCTACTCGTCAGTTTCCAAGAAGTCTCGAGAAAATTGATCGTCATAATTCATCTTCTTTTCTTCTTTTGTTTATATATGGCTACAAAGCAATCTGCTTCTCCATCTTCATGCAACACTTTATAACCTAGGTTTTCGCAGTTAGTTGTGTTTTATCTTCTCTTCTGTAAGTTAATATCTTATTACTATGATGACTACGATCTTACTTGGTTGTTTTGGAGTTAAGCAGCTAGATCTTAACATGAATTACTAGGACCATTTCATTTACGATAGATCTTGTTTTGTCAGACGGTTTCAGGTGATCGATTTTGCAGACAACATTTCTCGTCACTCTATTAAGCAACAATGGGAACTACTGCCATGAATTGCAAGGTAAATTAACGAACACATTTACATTAAGTTCTTCACTGGATCTCTATGAATGTATATATATATATCTGTCCAGTTTCATCTTCAGTATTAATCTTGACGGTCTCTTTTGCAGGTATCAAATGAAATTTCTGTTGAAAAGAAGCCTAAGGTGGCTATAATTTTAGGTAAAGTTCCATCAATTCATGTGGAAAACATTAAACGTTCTGTGCATGATTTGACAATCTTGTGAACTTGTTAACGTCTGTTTTGTGATCAGGCGGTCCAGGAAGTGGAAAGGGCACACAATGTGCTAGGATTTCCAAAGAATTTGGATATGCTCATCTCTCTAGTGGTGAAATACTCCGCAAAGAAAGTAGAAGTCAATCTGACAAAGCGTGAGTTCACATTTAGTTTGATCATTATCTTGGTATTGATGCAACAACAAAGCTTCCTTAACTTGTGTTGAAACAGAGAGATGATTGGGAAAATGCTGAAGGAGGGTTCACTGGTTCCTCCTGATGTTACAGTGCCTCTTGTTGTGAAAGCAATGGACGAGAGTCAGAACACAAAGTTTGTGTTTGATGGCTTCCCTCGTGATGAGGAAACACGTTCGTTTTTCGAAGAAACTGTAAGCTTTTCAACTCCTTCCATCTCTTCTAAACACTTCCTACATCAGATCTGTGTCTTGCTCAGTAACTTGTTGAATGCAGACAAAGATTGATCCAGAACTGGTTCTCTACTTTGAATGCCCCGACGAAGTGATGGAGAAGAGATCACTTAGCCGCAAAGAGGTTAGACAAGATCACTTCCAACTTGTCAGGTTTTTATCAGAACATATGATCAAGTAACTGTGTGTTTGTATGTACTTAAAAGGGCCGAGACGACGATGTTCTGGAGACAATAAGAGGAAGAATCAAGGTCTTCCACGATTCCACAAGACCAGTCATAAATTATTATGAACAGAAGGGGAAGCTCTGGAAGGTAAACTAAATTTACCAAATCCATTTATCTGATCCTCTTTCTTCTGCCATTACTTTGAAAAATTTGTTTGTTGCAATGGATGGTTAGGTGGATGCCAGAAAGTCGAAAGAGGAAGTGTACGAGGCTGTAAAGGTGTTCTTCATCCTCCAGGAGTACGACAAGGCAAATTGCTGCCATATCTTGTAGACCAAATTCATATGATCTGTTCTGAATCTATATGAGATTGAGACCCTGTTTGTGTGTCTCTTATATAAATGTAGTATAGCGACAAGTTTGTAATATTAGCCATAGCAATTTCGTTTCTATTTCATATACTATTTCTAAGTATTCATTAAAGAGATAATTAGGCTTATTTAATAATTGCGTCCGAAAATAATTTTTAAAGTTAATCAAAGATGGAATAAAATTAAAAATTTTAAAATATATTTAAAAATATTTTTATTTAAAAAATTAAAATTTAATCGTTAAATAAAAATTAATTTAATTATTTTGATTTATAAAAATTTATTGATATTTTTGTTTAAAACGAAAATTTTAAAATAAAATTAAACATTTAAAATTGAATTAAAAGATATAAAATTTTAACTATTAAATCGATTTTTTATTTATTGAAATTTATACTTTTGTTAGACCGTCATTACTTGACAAACCAAAGCCAATTCACTATCCTCCAACTTGAGTCCACAGTCTTCTTCTTTTCTGGTTTCTTCTGTTCTTCTTCTTCTTCCGAGTCTTTGACGTTAAAAATCCATAATTTTGCAAGTAGAGAGGAAGGAGGAGTCTGGCAATGGCGGCACAGGTGGTTGGAGGTTCATTCTTGTCGGCTTTCCTTCAGGTGTTGTTTGATCGGATGTCCTCTCGAGAGGTCGTTGACTTCTTAAATGCCAACAAAGTCAACCAACAGCTCCTTCACAAGTTGAACGCTACTATGATTTGTGTTAATGGAGTGCTTGACGATGCGGAAGAGAAGCAAAATAGTAAACCTAATGTCAAGAAGTGGCTGGACGAGCTTAAAGACGCTGTCTTTGAAGCTGACGACTTGTTGGATGAGATTGCTTACAAGGTTTTGAGGTCTGATGCTTCTTCTTCTTCTTCCATCACCAAACTCCTCCAGGTGCACCATTTTCTTCCATCTTATAATCCTTTTAGAAAAGTGATTGAGAGGGTCAAGTTACAACAAATCCATGAGAGACTTGATCATCTAGTCAAACAAATGCATGCTCTCGGCTTGAGAGAGTTTACTGTGGGCCAGAATCCATCATCGCAGAAATTGCCCACCACTTCCTTGGAAGATCCATCTGGGGTTGTTTACGGTAGGGCTAATGATAAGGAAGCCATCATCGACTTGCTTCTTTCTGATAATGATATTCTTGCCACTGGTAATGATCACCTAGCAGTAATTCCAATTGTGGGTATGGGTGGCATTGGGAAAACCACCCTTGCTCAGATTGTCTACAATGATAATAGAGTGCAAGATTGGTTTGATCTAAAGGCCTGGGTCTGTGTGTCTGAAGACTTCAATGTCTTCAAGATAACAAAGGATATATACCAGGAAGTTACTTCGTTGAATTGTGATGCCAAGACCCCAAATCAGCTCCAAGTTGAGCTGAAAGAAAAGCTGAATAGGAAAAAACTGCTACTTGTTCTGGATGATGTTTGGAATGATAAGTATGCGGATTGGGACATCTTGCAGAGACCTCTCAAATCCCTTGCAAGAGAAAGTAAGGTCATTGTCACTACACGAAACAAGAATGTAGCCATGGTCATGCGTACAGCTCCAATCCATTACCTCAAGGAGTTGAACGATGACAATTGTTGGCTTTTGTTTGCTCAACATGCGTTTGAGGATGGAAATCTCAGTTCATACCCAGACTTGGTTCCATATGGTAAAGAAATAGCAAGAAGATGCAGAGGCCTACCTTTAGCTGCAAAAATAATTGGTGGTCTACTCAGCTCTGAAAGAGATGCAGGGCAATGGGAGAAGATTTCCAAGAGCAGTATATGGGATTTGTCAAATGACAACATTCTTCCGGCTCTGAAACTGAGCTACCATTATCTTCCATCACATCTAAAGCAATGCTTTGCTTATTGTGCTATTTTTCCAAAGGACTATGAATTTGAAAGAGAAGAACTCGTCCTTTTTTGGATGGCTGAAGGTTTTCTTGTCCAACCGAACTCAAATAAGTTGATGGAGGAACTGGGCAATGAATACTTTGATTATTTAGTATCAAGATCATTTTTTCAGCCATCGTCAAATGGTCATCAGTCTTATTTCGTTATGCATGATCTCATAAATGACTTAGCTGCATTTGTCTCTGGAGAATTTTGTTTCAGACTTGAAGGTGAACATCCGTGTAGGATTACTAAAAGGACTCGACATTTGTCATATGTGAGAACGAAGCATGACAATTCTCTTAAGTTTGAAGGCATCTCTCAAGCAAAGTTTTTGCGCACCTTCTTACCTATCGGTTTATTATCAGGTTGTATTGAAGGTGAAGTAATCAGTAATATATTACCAGCATTGAAGTGTCTCAGAGTGCTGTCTCTATCCAAATATGATAACGTGATAAGTTTGCCTGATTCTATCAGCAACTTGAAGCATTTGCGATATCTGAACCTTTCAAGAACACCCATCACAGTGCTTCCTGAAGTTGTGAGTAACTTGTATCACTTGCAAATATTAAATTTATGTGGATGCAATGACTTAATTGTGTTGCCTGAATCAGTTGGCAACTTGAAGTATCTGCGACATTTAAATCTTCGTGAAACATCCATCAAGAAATTACCCGAATCATGCACACGTTTGTATAATTTGCAAACTTTAATCTTGCGTGGGTGCAGAGAACTTGTTCATTTGCCAATTGATTTGGTGAAGTTGATCAACTTATCCCATCTCGATATTAGGGAAACGAAATTGCAAGAGATGCCAGCCCAAATGGGGAAACTGAAAAGGCTTCAGATTTTGAGTGATTACATTGTTGGAAAGCAAAGCGAATCCAGCATCAAACAGTTGGGTGAGCTTCAACTGCAGGGAGATCTCTGTATTTGCAATCTTCAAAATGTTAATGATGCTCGAGATGGTTTGGAAGCAGGAATGAAGTCCAAGAAGCATCTTAAGAAGCTGAAATTGAAATGGGAGGGGGAAACTAGAAATTCACAGCATGAAAGGGATGTGCTAGAGCAATTACAACCTCATGTGAGCTTGGAATATCTTTCTGTAATTGGTTATGGGAGTACTAGATTTCCAGATTGGATAGGAGATCTTTCCTTTTCAAATATGGTTTCCATTAAGCTTAGTGAATGTAGATATTGTCTTTACCTGCCACCTCTTGGACAATTAGCATCACTAAGACAGCTCGTGATTAGAGGTTTTGATGGAATCACCGTTGTTGACCCTCTGTTCTACGGAAGTTGCTCATCCAGGACAAAACCTTTCGCATCTCTTAAAGTTTTAAGGTTTGAAAAGATGCAGCAATGGAGCAGATGGATTTCTGGTCGAAATGAAGGTGAAGAAGGAGCTTTTCCCCTCCTACAAGAGCTTTATATAAGAGACTGCCCCAATCTTCTTGGGAACTTGCCAAGTCACCTTCCATCTTTAACAACCCTTATGGTTGAGGAATGTCAGCAGCTTGCAACTTCACTTCCAACCTCTCCAACTATTTTGAAAATAAAGTTGTTGGATGCATCACGAGATGTCCGGCTAGAGAAGTTGCCTTCTGGTCTCCATCGCTTCGTAGTTGATAAGTTGCATTCTGCGACAGATCAAGAAATGAACCAACTGGCAGGCATTTCAAGTACTTTGGAAGAAATTGAAGTTAGACAACATGATTCAGTCAAGTGCATACCGTTGGAGCTATTCCCAAAGTTGGAGGTTGTTCAGGTTGCCAAGTGCCCGAATCTTGAATCTCTCTCTTCAAATGGGGGAATAATTCAGAAGAACGTCATCACATCCCTGAAATCCTTGGATATCAAGGAGTGTCCTAACTTGGTATCCTTCCCTAAAGGAGGATTGGTAGCTTCAAATATGAAATATCTACAACTACGGGGTTGCTTAAGTTTGAAGTGTTTGCCTGAAAACATGCATTGTCTCCTTCAATCTCTCGTGAGCTTAAAGTTGGATAATTGTCCAGAACTTGAGTCATTTCCTGAAGGAGGTCTGCCCTCCAGATTGGAACAACTAGAGATTTGCAGTTGCAGCAAGCTTATCGCTGCCCGCAGACGATGGAATCTGCCATTACTTGGCTCTCTTTCTCGATTCAAGTTGGGGATGTACAGCGATGTGGAGTCATTCCCAGAGGACACATTGTTACCCTCCACTCTAACCTCCCTCACAATCCTGAATCTGCCAAGTCTCAAGTCTCTGCACAGCAAGGGGCTTGAAGATCTTACATCTCTTAGAGAACTGACGATTGCCAACTGCCCTAAACTTTGTTCCCTACCAGAAAACGGCCTGCCCTCGTCACTTTTTTCTCTAGTTATCTACAACTGTGCATTGCTAGAGCAAAGATGTCAGAGGGGGAAAGATTATTGGTCCAAGATTGCTCACATCCCTCATGTGGAAATTAATTTGCCTAACATCAACACTTAGGCGATGTTCTTTGTCTTTCTCAACAACACCTTTGAAGACTAAAGAGGTACATCACTAATTTCTCTGGCATTGAAGTTATCACTCAGTACTCAGCATAAAAAGCATACACAAATTCACACTTCTTTCCTCACATTGTAATGTGAAGAGCTGTAATTTCTCGTTATTTTGGTTTGAGATTTCCCTTCCATACACTTGAGGATTAACTTGTTTGTGAACCGAATATTCTGACCTTAATTGATTACATTAGCTTATTTCAGAACCTCTACAGATTGTTTATATAAATATTTTCACCTAATGAGCCAGTAAATTATTTAAATAAATCAATTGAAAAAGATAAGTTCAAGTAGGCTGGTATAATTCATATATATGTATCTTGAGGTCATTTGCCATCTAGTTACAGATGGGAGAAGCACTCTCTCTGACATAACCTTCCAGGAAGCTGACATCTTTGGATTAGAGGATCCAAACACCAGATGTAATTGGAGTATAATCAGAATGTCAAATGTCGATGTAGATGCATCTCATCTGACAATTATGTGTTTCATGGTTCTGTCGACCTAGGAGAGCTCTAAAACGAAAAACTGCAATAATGCACAAAATTGCTCCTCTCAAACTTATACTACTGGACACCCCATGTCCAAATGAAACTATATTGGAAGAGACACCATGTACAATTTCCATGTTCGCACAATGATCAAGTGTATCAATTGCCGCTACTGGTGTCTGCAGAAAAGCTGGTTTGAAAGGTGGGATTTGCAAGGTCATAGCTCCTGATATAATGCTCAAAATATCATTGGTTTTGGGTCTCTGCCTCGAATCAGGATGGGAGCATGCCAGAGCCAGCTGCAGCAACCTCTCAGCTTCCTCAACCACATAGTTATCTCCAAGTCTCGCATCCACGGCCTCCAATATTCCCCCTTGACGGTGCAGCCACCATACCCAATCCACCAAGTAATGGAAGCCTCCGGTGTCATTGTCCTCACTGATTAGCACATGCCGACCACAGACCACATTCAGAATAACAGCTCCAAAGCTAAAAATATCAGACTGAGAAGCAACTCTTCCAGTCAGGCCGCACTCTGGGGCTATATAGCCTAGAGTTCCAATAACAAAGGTGGCCCTTTCATAAGGCAGCAACACGTTAGCCAGACCAAAATCACCAAGACGAGCATTGAACTCCGAATCAAGCATAATGTTGCTGAGCTTAAGGTCACCATGAACCAATTTCGGAATTACACAACAATGCAAGTAATCCAATGCCCGAGCCACCTCTTGAATTATCTTGAACCGCAACCTCCAATCCAGGGTATTAGTGGTTATCGTGCCTTGTCTACTGAACAGGTACTTGTCTAAGCTCTGATTTTGCACGTACTCGTACACTAGAAACCACGTTCCGTTCTTGTAGCACCAACCTAATTCAGCTATTAAATTAGTATCATATGTTCATAATCAAAATCTTAAGATATAGACTATACATAGTACATACCAAGAAACGGAACAAGATTCCGGTGATGTATCTGACCAATGCAAATCAGCTCAGATTCGATGTCCTTTTGAGATTTGAGGCCCTCACCGTGCATCTTCTTGACTGCCACTTTGAGATTGTCAAGTGGCAGAACCCCTTTGTATACCTTACCATAGAAACCTTCTCCAAGCTCCTCTTGGAAATTGTTGGTTGCCTCTTTAATGTCCTTATACCTCAACTTCTTTGCTGGACAACAACGATAACCAGCAAGGTCCGGCATCACCAGCTTATTTCTACATATTCCGCCGCGGATGCACTTCATCCAACATCTCCTAACCCCCGTTGTAACCAGAGTATAAGGTGATCTCCGTTTTCGAATCCAACATCCAACCACAGTCGATAAAAGAATGGATCCTAGCACTGCACCAGCAACTAGATGCATTTTGACTGGCCTACTATGCCTACTCTCTGAATTACCGGTGGATGGTAGATTCTCTACACTAAGGTTCCACTGGTAGATGCTGTTCAGTTGATGATTAGCGTCCCTAGTGGATGCTGCAAAACCAAAGTAAGAGTGCTGGTTAACAAGCCATCTTAGATCAAGATTAGCAGCATCCAGTACGGGAACTGAAGGCTTGACTGTTCCTTGTTCCGCTATATACACTTGCAGAGTCTTATCATAACCCTCGTAGTGGATCCAAACCGTGTAATTTTTAGTGCCCGGAGAGAAGATTTGGATGTCAGCGATGCGGAGACGCAGAGTCTTGTTAGAGTGGAGTGCACCGTGGATGTGAAGAGCCACGCGGTTGTTGTAGGTGTCGAATTCAATAGCGACCGTGCGGTTTGAAGGGTCAACGTCAGTAGTGGAGTTTAGATCGGGGGCCATAAGGAAGGCAAAGCCACCGCCACCGCCATGGGGGCCGCCGTCCTGTGTAGAGGAATTCCGGGAGATGCTGCCGTTGAAGGAATTGTTGAAAGACGCCACCTTTACGATATTCGTATCGTAACTAACATTCCCATTATCATATACTTCCCAGAGCTTGAAAGGACGATTGAAGAGTATGCGAGAGGAAGAAATCGTGTTTGCTATTGTTGGTGGAGAAGGAGAGTAGTGGGAAGCTTTAGTGCTAACAGGGGTGCTTACGTTATTAGCAAGTGGTGGTGGAGGAGGAGGAGGAGGAGGAGGAGAAAGTTGAAGTGCTCCTTCGCTGATGGTTGCAGGAGGTTGGACAGTGAAGTAACCATAGTAGGAGGTGTTGAATGGCCCAAACTCAAAGCTCAAAGTCCCTGCTTGTGCTTCTTGTGACATGGATAGTGGTAAAGACGACAACAAGATGATGGTAACAACAATTCCCATGACTAAAGTTAAGGTTCTGGTGGTGGTCGCCATAGCTGTTCTTTTCTTTTCTGCCATGGCAGAGGCAGATCAATGAAGGAAGAAAAAGAACACGGATCGGAATCATCTTTTGGCTTTTGGAAGCTTCCGCTTCCTTTCCTCGAAGTTGATATGAAACTTCACCGACGCGGTGTTTTTGATGTCGGTGGACCAAAGTTTTTGCTTACTTCACACGATTGCGGAGTCGGATGTCCCCACCCAAAGAGATTATCATAATCCAAAGCATATAAACGTATACAATGAGTTTGACTGAGTTTGCATAAACCCATTTAGATTAGCCCAACCCCATAGTCGAGTTGGATTCAGACATCAAGGCCGGAATAGGGGAGGGTGTCTACCTAATTTTATGCTGATCCAGTCGGTATAAGAGGTCTATCTTATTCGAAATTTCCACCCAATCTTAATTCAGTAGCTTACTAAATAGAAAGGGTTATAAGTCATTTGGAATGAAAAGTAAATAAATGTAATATTAGAAAATTGTTTTATTTTAATGAAAGAGTTTATAATATAATATAGTAAAATATTATTTAGAAGAAAATTTTATAACGTAATATAGTGAAAAATTATTTATCATTTTACATTTTATCGTAAATTTTTAAAATCAGAGATTTCTCGTT
>JAOQMP010000005.1:1688752-1702124 GCA_027563575.1 Erythroxylum pedicellare | reverse complement strand
TATCAAGTGGAATTATTTTACACTGTGATTGATATGCAACTTCAAGAGCTCAACAATCGCTTCAATGAGGTAAATACTAAGTTGCTTATTTGTGTGGCATGCTTGCATCCAAGTGACTCTTTTTATGCTTTTGATAAGCAAAAGTTGATTCAGCTTGTTGAATTTTACCCTTTTGATTTCTCTAAAGTAGAGCTTATTACTCTTAGTAATCAACTTGATAATTATATTGTTGATATGCAATTTGATGATCGATTTTCGATATTAAATGGGATTAGTGATCTTGCCAAGAAGCTGGTCAAAACAAAAAGGATGTTGTGTACCCTTTAGTGTTTTTACTTGTGAGATTAGTTTTGATTTTGCCTATTGCTATTGCATCAGTAGAAAGAGCATTTTCTGCAATGAAGATAGTGAAAAATCACTTGCGTAATCGAATGAGAGATTTTTGGATGAATGACTGTTTGATCACATATATTGAAAAAGATATCTTCAATAGTATTGACAATGAGAAAATTTTACAGAAAATATGAGAACTCGTAGGGAATGATTGTAATAGGTTATATGTGAGAAGCTCAAGACAATTATGTAATTTTTTATTTATCAAATATACAAATATTTGTATTTTTCAATATTATAAGAGTACTTTAAATATTTTACCCCCACTCAAAATAATTTCTGAAACTGCCCCTGGTCTTATTACTCTTATCCCAAGTTTATCCTATTCTATCTCAACAATTTATTTATATCACATAAATAAATGGTTGAGATGGAATAAGGTACGATTAAAATAAGGATAGTAGAACAGAGGATCACGTCCTTCCCCAGAGGGGAATGACGTTGAAATTCTAAGATCTGACTAGACTCTATGGAGGCAGCTATTTATGAGTTTCTAGCTCATAATTATTTGCTGAAAAGACCATTATAGTAGCAACATTATCTTGGTGGCTCACCAAACTCTCTCCAAAGTTCATCAAAAAGAAAATGGAGAACGAATTTAAGATTTGCAAGGCTTATTTAAACTAAATTTATTATGTAATTTTGAAAATTATGAATTATTATTTTACACAAAATTAAAAACCAAGTTTTGAACTATACTAGCAAGCAGCTGGTATACCATGCCATCTCATGCTTGCAGAGTAAGTTATAAAAACAAAGCTAAGAGTGTATTGCAATTTTCTAATTTATTAACTATGACAGCAAGCATATGGAATGGCAAGCCGCGCCATTGTCACGGCAATGAATAAGGATGTGATTGGTCGTGCATTGGGTGGACATTTATAGGGTATACAATTAGTTCGAAGGCCGCAGGGAAGGGTTTTTGAAAAGGATTGAAAGTTGCTACATGTGCATGAAGGAAGTAACCAATCAATAAGTCCATGACGTGAGCTTGTCGGCTTCATATTTTCCGATACTGGTTAGACAAAATGAGGATATTATGACGATGACATGATCTGAAGCAAAGGTCCAATGGGAAATTGCCCAACCAATCTCCAATGTGGTTGGTGAGAGTTATAAATTTACATGGAGGCTCACTTATTGCCCATACACCTATTTGTTACGCACAATTAAGATTTTATAAAGTTAATTCGTAGTTAAAATAACATTAAAAATATTAAAAATAAAATAGATATACAAATTTTATGTAAAAAAAACTTCTAAATTATGATAAAAATTACAGACAAAAATAGAATAATTTTACTATATAAATAAATAAATAAATAAATAAATAGAAGTCAAAGGATAACTGAACTTTTATTTATATATTTCAACTTTAACAAGCACCGAAATCACTACCTACTATTTTGGACGCTATTTATTTGATGTCAACTTTTTACTGCCACTCTTGTCATTAATAGCTATCGTAATGCATTTATGTCATCTCGTGTTCGTTAGACGTAGGCAGTATCAACATCGTCTATAATTATAACCAGATTCGGTATATAGGAAGATCTGGATCTGAAAATAAAATATCATCCGTTTTGATCTATACGGTAGGGTAAATCACATTATTATTTAATTATTTTTTTAGTATTTGTAGTTAGAGTGTGCATTATTAGTCACTCCGACATGACATGTTGGAGTTGGCAATACAATACATTATATGATGATTATTGATTTTATAAGTAATAAAAATATTTTATAAAATCATTTTTTCCCATTTATTATGTTAAATGAGAAGCATATGGTTGGTCATTTCCGAAATTTATTGATGGCTGCTTAAAACAATATTCCTATTAGGTAAGGGTATGTTTACTTTCCTAGTTATTAATGGAATGAAACGAAATTTGACATTATTTTATTGTTTAAGAAGTGAGTTTATAATGAAATATGATAAAAGATGAGAGTTTCGTATTACATCTCATTTTATTTTAAATAACAAAAATAAGTTATCTTCGATGTGAGCAGGATGACGATAAAATATGAAATAATTAACAATATTTCACTATATTACATTATGAACCTTTTTATCCCTCCCAAATAATAATTTTTTAATATTACATCTATTAATTTTCTATTTTATCATAAATAATTTAATTCTAATAAAAACTTTAAGTCAAACATAGCCTAAATGTAAAGGTATGTACCATCTGATTTCTTTAGAACCCATATTTAAGCCAGATTTTTATTAGGATGTTTTTGTTAAACACTTTTTATTGAAAAAGAAAGTATTAGTGTGCACTTAGGAGGCAGACGTCATTAAGTCCTGTGCCTCACATCACACTACCCTCTTTTTTCCTTATATATATATGTGAAAATTGGGATCGAGTGGGTACATAGCTGGCTAGAAAAAGAAGCACCAGAGGCATACACATAAAGTTTATAACAAAAGCTAGCAAAAATATGGCATCCATGCCTGGAATTCTCAGTGAGTGGCCTTGGAAGCCTCTTGGAAGCTTCAAGGTCTCCTCTTCTCTTATTACTCTTAATTTCTCTGAATCACACTCGCAGTACTGCCACTATTATGTATCTACAAAATGTAATTAATATAGGAATCCACGTGAAACAAAATTTGCTGCATCAACTTTGTGAGTTCTCAGAATCTTACGACTTACTTGCATGTTGTGTTTTGTGCATGTTATTACTTGAACCAGTATTTGTTACTAGCTCCATGGGCGATCCACAGAACCTATAACTTGGTTGTCAAGGATGAAAAGGACATCTCAAGCTTTCTCATCTTCCCGTTTCTCTTGTGGAGAATGCTTCACAACCAGATATGGATCAGCCTTTCACGTTACAGAACCGCCAAAGGAACGAACAGGATCGTCGACAAAGGCATTGAGTTCGATCAAGTCGATCGAGAAAGAAGCTGGTAGGTTCCGTACAATAACTTATCCATTTGAATTATATTATTAGACTTTTTGTATTTTATATTTATATATATATATAACATCTCATGAATATGACACTTTCAGGGATGATCATATACTATTCAATGGGCTCGTGTTATATATTTTATTCATGATAGTTCCAGGGACTACTCACCTGCCGTTCTGGAGAACGGACGGTGTGATTCTTAGTGCTCTTCTTCATGCAGGACCCGTTGAGTTCATTTACTATTGGCTTCATCGAGCTCTGCATCATCACTATCTCTACTCTCGTTATCACTCACATCATCACTCTTCTATTGCCACCGTACCCATCACTTGTAAGTTTCTTAGTTACTCTTTTTTTTTTCAATATCTTCGTGTTGGTACGATTTGTATTTTAATCGAATGATTTTAGTTTAAATATAGAGAGTTATTTATAGTCATTTTTAAGTATATGAACTCGTTAATGAACTCAAATAAATAAATTATACATAAACTCAAAACCATATATGGATCAATATTTAATTATGTAACTAATACATGAACATAATTAAACTCCTAACAATGAATTTTAAATATTTATGTATCTAAACTAACTTTCAAATTACTCTTCTACACTCTCATTTAATTTGAAATTTTCTTTTGTATTCCAAGTCTTGTCCTCAAATATTGAAAAACTTCAAATGTAAGTAATTTCGTAAAAATATTTGCAACTTAATCATTAGTCATCCCATGCTTGAGCTCCACTTCATTCTTTTGCTTATAGAGTGAGCCTTACTTTATATTTCTTTACATCTCCATTGTCATTCTTTTTTATCTTGTAGACTCATTTGACTCCAATAGCTTCATGATCTTTAGGAAGAGTTGATAATTCCCAGGCATTACTTTTCTCTATTGTCTTGATCTCCTTCACTGTCTACAAGAAGACAAAAAAAATTACTTATATCAACATCATTGATTTCTTCTGCTATAAATATCATAAATACTTCTTATTTTTCGTGCTTTATCACTTAAACTTTCTCCACGCATGGACGAAGAAGAATGAGGCGTATTTGGAGAAGCAGGCGGAGTTATCTCTTGAATATTTGTTATGGTTTCTTGCTCTTCATCTTTAAAATATATGAAAAAATCATAAGTACTTTCTTCTTGTGTCTCCCAATCTCATGTTGCTTCTTTATCAAATTCGACATCTCTGCTCACAAAAATCTTTCCATTGCTTGGATTGTACAATCGATAACCTTTGGAATTTTGGCTATAGCCAATAAATACATGCTTCACACTTCAATCATCGAGTTTAGATCTTTCTTGTTACGGCACATGAGCATATACTATGATTCAAAAAACTCTTAGATGAGCAACACTAGGCTTCATTCCATTCCACGCTTATTGCGGAGTTTGATCTTTTACATTTCTCGTTAGAGACCGATTTGACAAATAAACTGCATAAGAAACAACTTCGACCCAAAATTCTTTAAACATGTTTTTGGCCTTCAACATACATCGAGCCCTGTTAAGAATTACTCTATTCTTCCTTTCGATGACTCCATTTTGTTGTAGCAATCTTAGGACTGTTAACGGAAGCAGATTCCATTTATTTAACATAAATCAAAGATCTCCTTAGAAGTGAACTTGCCTCCTCTATCGAACCTTAGGGCTTTAATTGTACAGTCACTTTCATTCTCCACAAGTTCCTTGAACTTCTTAAATGCTTCAAATGCTTCTGATTTCTGATTTAAGAAATATGATTGGTCTACACACGTCAGTATGAATAAGTTGAAGTGGTGTAGTTTCTCCTTTCTCTGCTAGTTTTGGAAAACTCCTTCTTAAATGCTTTCCAAGTAAACATGCTTCACATAAATGATGTGGATGGTTGACGGAGGGCATTCCTTTCACCATGTATTTATCTCCTAATGCATTGAGTGCACCAAAATTTAAGTGTCCAAATCTCATATACCAATGCCATGCTTCATCTTTCACACCTACCTTTAAACATGTTGCTTCGATTGTCATGATATTTAACATAAACATTTTATTCTTAAACACCTTAGCAATCAATTGAGCATGTTGGTCTCTAAGCCAAAGATAACAATCTTTTATATGGATTTCATATCCTTTTTCAAGAAGTTACCCAAAACTTAAAATATTACTTTTCAGTTTAGGCACACAATAGACGTCTTTAATAGGTCAATGGCTTCCATCTCTTGAAAAAATTAGAATGGTACCTTTTTCACGAATTTGAAACTTTGACGAGTCTCTAAAAGAAACATTGCTTCTAACTTTTCATCAAGTTCCCCAAATTTGCCTTTATCTCCACACATGTGATTGTTTGCTTCATTATCTAAGAATCATGTACTTTCATCCTTACTTTTATTGTCTTTGAATGTTAGCAATAACGTGGGCTCTTCGTCTCCTTGGTTGTTATTAACAATATTGACTTGCTCATCGACTTGATTAGGCGTAGCATAACATTTCAAAGAAAAATGTCTAAATTTATGACAATTGTAGCATTTAACATTAGACTTATCATACCTCCTCTCATTTTGTCTAAAATTGTAACCTCCACTACCTCTTCTTATTGATTTTTCTTGGCGTTTATATGATTGATTGTTTCCATCATTGTTTACGTTATTATAATCTCCTTTACTTCTTCCTCCATAACTTCATCCTTGACCTCGACCTCGATTATGACCATATCTTCGACCACGTCCTCGTCCTCATCCACTTCCTCTTTGATTGCTTTCTCCATCATTATCTTTTAACACAACCCTTGCTTTAAGTGTTTGCTCCAAAGGTTCTTCTTGCCTCTTCTTGATCTTGTCTTCGTGAGCTTATAAGATCCTTTTAGTTGTTTAAGTGTCAAAGAGTCTAGATTTTTAGAATCCTCAATGACGCAAACCACATAATCAAACTTTGGGTTCAAGAAATGAAGAATTTTCTCTACTACTCGAACTTCTTCAACTTGATCTCCATATCTTTTCATTTGATTTACAATAGCCTTCACTCGTGAACAATAATCCGAGATTCATTCGGATTTCTTCATGCACAAAGATTCAAAATCACCTCGCAATGATTGGAGTAGAATCTTTTTAAACTTAACAATTCCTTAAAAGGAACGTTGCACAATCTCTCATGCTTCCTTTAAAGTGCTTGCATCGGCCACCATCTCAAACTTTGAATCATCTAGACATTGATGGATAAGAGTGTGGGCTTGTTGATCCTTCTTCTTGATCTTTGCCAAAGTATCGTTCTCATTTTGAGACAAATCGACTTCACTTTAAGGTTGCATAAAACCTTTCTCTACAATCTCCCAAGCATCTTATGAGCCAAGCACGACTTTTATGCGAAAACGTCATGTTTCATAATTTTCTTTTGTGAGACGAGGAAATTGAAATGAGTATATTCCACCATTGTTTGCCATTTCTCAAAGAACTTGGTTGTGTTACTCCTTCGTCAAGAAGTGAGGAGGTTTAGAAAGGAGAGAATTGTTTAGAAGAAGAGGTTGTATTTCACTTGAATGATTTTAGTTTAAGTACAAAGAGGTATTTGAAAAACTGAAGGGAGTAGTAGTTTTGCTAACTTTTCGATTCGTTTCTAGTAAACAAAAATCAGAAAAATTAAGAGAACAAAAATAAATTAGCATCACAAATTTAGTAACGCAGTTTAATACACTTTGCCTAGGTCTGCGAGACCTTCACCCAGCTTAATAACCTTCACTGAAATACAATAGATTTACCCAAGGCTTTACTGAGCCGACATCACTCAACCCTTGATACTATCTCTCAACCTCACTTCCCGTGAAAGAATTTCTCACTTAATAACACGATCGACTCGTGTGAATCTCGTCAAAAAAATTTTCTAACTACTTTAACTCAAACAACAATCAATAAAAATAACTAAAGTACTAAATCAACTATAAACTGAACGACAATATACTTAAGATAAAAGAAAGACTTCCCTATAATTCAGCTTCTCGAAATAATTCTTTAACTGAAACGATTCATCCAAATTTAACAACTTCAATTAGACCATACGGAAATACAGACAATTGATGAAGCCACGGTGTTCTTCTTACGAAAACGTCACGCTACCCAGATAAAGACCTTTCGAACGAAACAATCGGCTAACCCACTTCACCGTAGATATTACTAACGCACTACACCGGAGTTCCCTTCACCATGGCTTCATTCACACCCAACGTTATTCAGCTGTCTTCAAAGATACACCCATTGTCGCAATCCATGTATAATTGAATAACTAAAACGCTTTAGCCTTTTTTAATTTGAAACGTGTCTTGCACCAACACTTACTCACTCATTATTCAGCACACACACTTACCTTTTTTCTCAAAAAGCTGCACACATACGTTTTCTTCAAAAGCTGCACACACACACACCAAGTGATAGACTTCAATCGTAGCTTTAAAATGTGCACACAAGAATCCCTTACACAATGAGACTCCAACTTCAACTAAATAACTACCACATTTATTCTACCACGTAACAATATACGTTAACAGCTACACCACTAAGAAAATCATAGCATAAGCAACTTTAGCCCAGTTGTTACGTGATATCAATGTAAGTGCCTCATAAGATATCGAAATATCATAATTAGAAGACTTTACAAGAAAGATCTCTATTATCCCAACAAAATCTAAGATATTAAAAGTCCAATTATTAAATAATGTCAAAATTATTAATAAGATATATAGCATATATCTTAATAGTATTTATAGGTACAAAAAAGACTATTCCTATCTAAGTACATGAAATAAACCATACATAAATTCAAAACTATGCATGAACTAATATTTAATTTTGTAACCAATGCATGATCATAATTAAACTCCTAACAATGAAGTTAAAAATTGATTATCTCAAATAACTTTTAAATTACTGTTTACCGTCACTTTCTCTTTATTTCCTGTCAGGAATGATGATTGTATATAAACGACAGGACAGTTGTTCCATATATCATTAAATTTATGAGAACTTGTTTAGATTTTTATTATGTTACGTTAATGGTGGCCATTGCAGCCGTTATACATCCATTTGCTGAACATATAGCATACTTCATGCTTTTTGCAATACCATTGCTCACAACGGTATTCAATGGAACAATATCTATCGTCTCCTATGCTGGTTACATCACCTATATCGACTTTATGAATAACATGGGACACTGCAACTTTGAGCTCATTCCCAAGTTCTTCTTCTCCATCTTCCCTCCACTCAAGTACTTCATGTATACTCCATCGTAAGTTCTTCCATTTCAAGATCTGTGCTTGATTTTATAGTTTGCCACCTTCTGGGCTTAATTTGATTGATTATCTATCCTCTCATTGCAGGTTTCATTCCCTTCATCACACACAATTCCGCACCAATTACTCGCTTTTCATGCCTTTCTACGACTACGTGTATGGGACCATGGACAAATCTTCTGATACGTTATACGAAAATTCACTGAGGAGACCTGAAGATTCACCAGATGTGGTGCATCTAACTCACCTAACGAAACCAGACTCTATCTACCATCTCCGTCTGGGATTTGCCTCCTTGGCCTCTAAACCCTACACCTCATCCAATTGGTACCTCTGGTTAATGTGGCCTGTTACTCTGTGGACCATGACCTTAACTTGGATACGTGGTCGCACTTTTGTTTTTGAGAGGCATCGTTTTGACAAACTCATATTACAAACTTGGGCCGTACCAAAGTACAACGTACAAGTAAGCACTCACTTCTGCGTGGACTTGTAGATCACCTCTCTTCAGTCAAAAATATATACACTCTAAGTAATGTCTCAGAGTAGTTAATGATAGAAAGCATATGAACATGGCAGTACTTCATACAACAGCAGAGTGAATCTATCAATAACTTGATTGAGGAAGCCATACTTGAAGCAGAAGATAAAGGTGTGAAAGTCGTAAGTCTTGGACTTCTGAATCAGGCAAGCACTCCGAACGTACAGTTCAAAGTGATTAGGTTAAATCCCTTATATTTACTGTAACCAGGCACGCGTACATTTCCTGCAGGGGGATGAGCTGAACATGTATGGTGAGCTATACGTTCGGAAACATCCATGTCTGAAGATTAAGGTTGTCGATGGGACTAGTCTTGCAGCTGCTGTTGTGCTTAACAATATACCTAAAGGAACAACACGAGTGCGTCTTACCGGAAACCTTACTAAGGTTGCTCATGCTGTTGTTCTCGTCTTATGCAAAAGACAAATCAAGGTACGTGAATATCGTGTTAAGATCACCTTCTCTGTTTATAAATCATTGGTTTCACGATTACAAATCGATTTCAGGTAGCCGTCACAAGCTATTATGTGTATGAGAAGCTTAAAAAATCTCTTGGGGCCAACTCAGAGAGCACCAACTTGATAATTTCTGCAACTTCCTATCCAAAGGTATATTCATAACCAGGAAGTTGCACGTGTTTTACAGTGATTATAATGCTTGTAATAAAGTGGAATCTTGCGGCCTCAGGTATGGTTAGTAGGTGATGGATTCAGTGAACAAGAACAGAAGAAGGCTGCAAAAGGAACATTTTTTGTTCCTTTCTCGCCATTTCCACCTAAGAAATCACGCAATGACTGCTTTTATCATACCACACCAGCCATGGTCGCTCCATCCAACCTCGAAAATGTGGACTCATGTGAGGTAAGCATATGATTAACACAAACGTATATGGTTTACGTTTAGCTGTGTTTTGATGAACTAAAACTTGAAAAAAAACAAAATGGTCAGAACTGGTTGCCAAGAAGAGTGATGAGTGCATGGCGTGTAGCTGGAATAGTGCATGCCTTAGAAGGTTGGAAGGAGAATGAATGTGGCTCCTCTTCCTACCACTCCATGACCAACATTGACAAAGTTTGGGATGCAACTCTACGTCATGGTTTTAAGCCTCTCATAGTCCCTACTCAATCCAATTTCATCTAATTCAATTCTCGTCATTTAGTTTATAATGTATACTTTACCTTAATTTTAGTTGTGTGTGTAAAAAAAACAAAAGAGAGAGGTGTCAGTGATGAATGTGGAAGGCGGTAATACGGCGTCGTTTTCCATAAAAATAATATGTATTTCCACTCTTGTGTAATAACTACATTGTGTTGCTATCAATAGCTTAGTGAATGTCTTAGCCACTTTTTGTTCTTTGTTTTTACCTTATAAGAAATATTTTAATCGGAACAAATTAATAAGGAACCTGGTTAGGTGGGTCGTAAATGGTAATGGGTAGGGAGCGACTTGGATCTTAATTAAGCCTAATTAAATATATCTTTTAATTTTAAAAAGGTAAAAATGACCTTTCCTTTTTTAAATATCATATTTTAGAACGAGTTAATCTCTCAGGTCTCGAAATTGAAACTCAATCCAAAACTTGATTAACTTTAACAAAATTTATTGAATTCAAACTCAATTCGGGTCAGTCCGAGCAAACCTTGCCAAGCGTAGATAAAATGCTTAAGAGCAAACAATCCACCGTCAAAAGTATGAATGTTGTTGTCAATAACTTAATTGGACAACTTCACTCCAAATGAGTAGTCAATGATCACTACAACAAAGTGGCCTATTGATTACGTCTCTTTTAGCAATGATTTGACTACGTTTTTTAAACTAGTAGCTAAAAGTCGCACTTAACGTTGATCCGCGAAATGCTTTTTCTCCTTTAGCTACGAATATATTTTCATAGCAAAAAAAAGCTTTAGCTACGAAATAAATTTAGGTGCTAAAAGTCCCACATCTTATAATTTCAGTTAAAAATATTTAGCTACAAAAATATATTCGTTGTTAAATAATTTTATATTTCTTTTTGTTATGAATATATTTTCGTAGATAAATGCCTTTAGTTATAAAATATTTTTTGTTGCTATAAATCACAGATTATATAATTTTAATTAAAAAAATTTGACTTCAAAATTATATTTATAGTCAAACGTTTTCATTCTTCTTTTTTTGGTATATTCGTAGCAAAATGTTTTCATTAATCTTCTTTTACAAAAATATTTTTGTAGTCAAAAGGTCTTTTTCTAAAGCTCTTCCATTTTTTGGCTATGAATTAAAATTTGTGGTTGAAATTTAGTCTTTAAAATTGTAGCTAAAAAGCATTAGGCTACATTTTTTAAATTTTCATAGGTAAAAACTTTTGACTAAAGTAATATTTTTGTAACCAAAAGGCCATTTTCTCAAGGTCTTAAAAGCGTAGCCAAATACTAACTTTTAGCTATGAATTTCCAATCATAACCAAAGATTAACTTTTAGCTACGAATTTTAATTCATAGCTAAAAAAAAAGTAGCATATCTTGAGGCGTTTAGAATAACTACAATTAGAATATGCTACAATTTTTAATTTTTTTAGGTAAAAACTTTTGGTTACGAATATATTTTCGTAGCCAAAAGGTCATGCTTGCTTGCTTGCTTGCTTTCACTTATCTATCTATAAACTGCGTATTAATTACACGCCAAATTTTAAGTAAAAGAATACTTTTTTTAAACATTAATGAACTAATGCTTCTTCATCTTTCTCATATACATTTATTACATTTACTCTTATGGTCCCTCTAATCTTACTATAGCCACAATAAATTCTTGGTGGCAAGATAGCGGAGACTCTAATCATGTTGCCTTTACAATGCATGGGTTCATAAGCAATAGAAAGTCAAATAAAGAGGAGGAAAAACTAATGGTAGGAAATAATAAAGAAGTGAATGTAATGTTTATAAGAGATGTATGTTTAAACCTTGATACATGGTCTGTTCTTTTTTTACATGACTCATTTTATATACCATCTTTTAGGCGAAATTTCATCTCTGTATCAATTTTCGAAAAAGAAGGATATAGTTTTGTCATTGATGCTTATGTTTTACAGTTATCCTTCAGTGCAAAACATATTGGTAATGCCTTCTTGTCATATGGTTTATATATAATGTATCTTGCCCCTCATGAGATGTATGTTTCTTCGTATATTACTAAAAAGTTACTAGAAAAAGACCCCTGATAAAGGATAAGTCATACATATAGTGGCATAAAAGACCTGACCACATTCCACAGATAGAGTTAAAAGATTGATTAAGGAAAACATTATCATAACTTTAGATTTTGATGATCTGAAAACATTTGTTGACTATTGCAAGGGTATGTTGACCAAAATAAGGAAAAAGTTTAACTCGTGCTTTTGGTTTATTAAATCTCATATACACAGATTTATGTGGACCTTATAAAGTTACCTTGTACAATTTAAAATATTTTCTGACATTCATTGATGACTATTTCCATTATAGTTATGAGATGCAATCTATGAAGCGTAATAAGATTTGAGAGTTTGTTATTTACCTCAAAATTACAAACCTATTAGTTGTAAATGACTTTACAAGACTAAAAGAGACTCTCAGGGTAGATTTGAGCGCTTTAAAGCTCAGTCAGTCACCAGAGGGTTCACTTAGAGAGAAGGTATTGATTTTAATGTTAAATTTTCTCCAATATCCTCTAAGGATACATTCAGAGTGATTATGACAATAATAGCTCATTATGATATGGACCTATACCAGATGGATGTTAAAATCGCTTTCCTGAATGGAGACCTTTATGAAGAGGTCTATATGGAACAACCTGAATGATTTCATGATTAAGAAAAATCTGACAAGCTTTGTAAACTAAGAAAATCAATATATGGTTTGAAACAAGCTTTCAGACAATGATACCTTAAGTTTGATAAGATTGATATCTCTTTTGGCTTTGTGGAAAATAAAGTTGAAAATTGTTTGTATTAATGATAAGGGGGAGTAAAGTTATCTTTTTACTTTTGTATATGGATGATATCTTACTCACATCAAATGACTTGACTATATTGCATGAGTTTAAACAACTTTTGCCCAAGCATTTTGACATGAAGAACCTCGAAGAAGTATCTTTTATCCTACGCATTCAAATTAATGGAATAGTTCTCGACATTCATTAGGCTTCTCACATAGAGCATATATTAAGTGAGTACCGTCTCTGTATCATGTATAAATTCGTGTGGGTTGTTTGTGCATAAGCCAAATGTTGAGCTTTCTTGTGGTATCGTTG
>JAOQMP010000005.1:1658858-1671781 GCA_027563575.1 Erythroxylum pedicellare | reverse complement strand
TGTTTGTTTCGATTTCGATTTCTTTTCGATTTCGATTTCTTTACCGATTCGATTCGATTAGTTCCGATTCGTTCTCCATTCTTCGCTTTGTTTCCGATCTTTTTCGTTTTGGTTTTCGATTGGGATCCGGTTCCGAGATCGGGTCCCAACAATGAGACTGTTAATCCTTTATTTTAGTTGATTAATTTCCTCAGATCTATCTACAGTTACTTTCTTTTTCATATCGTCGACTTGTTTCTTAAGGTAGACGTTTTCTTTTTCTAAAAGTTATGTGTTCTTCAAATTTTCAGCAAATTTCTTTTTCAATAACCTATATTGTTTTAAGATAATATGTAAATCTTGTAACAATTCTAAATAAGCATCATGAAGATCATCAAAGTTAGAAATTACCTCTTCATTGCATTCCCTTTCAGCTACCAAGCATATATTTGCTTGCTCTGATGTTTCTAAGTCGAATTCAGATTCAGACGAATCCAGATCTTCCCATATTGCCATCATGCTCCTTTTGTTTTCTTGACTTTTCTTTTGTTTTCTTTTGAGCAACGGGCATTCATACTTGTAATGTACTGGTTTATTGAACTCATAGCAGACGATAGAACTTTTCTCATTTTTTGAATCGTCTTTGCTATTCTTTTTAAAAGAGAAGTCTTTATTTCTCCTTGATTTTTTTTCCACATCCTTCTAATCTTTCTTGAAATAAAGGATAGTTCATCATCATCTTCACTTGAATCTTGATCAGATTCAATATCATCATCATTCTTGATTTTTTCAATCTTTAATGCTTTTAAAGATGTGCTTCTATTTTCTGTATCTTCTGATTCTTTTGACCTGCCTTTAATGTAATAGATTTATCTCTTCTAGGTTCATCTTCTGCATCAAACTCTACTTCATGAATTTTTAGTGAACCAAGCAATTCATCTAGCTTCAGCTTACCTAAATCCTTGGCCTCTTGTATTGCCATTACTTTGGGTCTTTATCTTTTTGGAAGACTTCTAAGAATCTTTCTGACATGATCTTGACTATCGTAGATTCTCTCCAGAGCTTTAAGTCCGTTAACAATTGTTTGGAATCGTCCAAACATCTGATCAATAGTCTCATCATTTTTCATCTTGAACAACTCATATTGATGAACAAGAATACTAATCTTGGATTCTTTCACCTAATTTGTGCCTTTATGTGCAATGGCTAATGTGTCCCACATTTCCTTTGCAGATTCGCATTCACGAACCTGATCATATTGACTTCTACTTATAGCATAACTTAAAAAAAACTTGGCCTTTGAGTTTAACTAAAAGCGAGCTTTCTGATCAGCTGACCATTTGTCATGAGAGATGCTATTCCCTTCGTTGTCTGTTGGTGTATATGGACCATTTTCAATGATATCCCAAAGATCAAAATGTGTGAATTCTATAAAGAGCTGCATCTTGTCCTTTCAATAATGATAATCTTCACCATTAAATGTAGGGGTGTGACCGAGGCACCTTCTGCTATAAAAACATGTGATTCAGTCATAAATCCTTGTCCTCACTTTGTAACAGTGTTTCTTGGAAACCTTGCTCTGATACCAACTGAAGTAAATCATATGTTAATATAGAAATCACATATAATATGTAGAATACACAAGAAGGGGGTTGAATTATGTTAAATCGTCTAAGATATTAATCTTTAGAATATTCTTGGTTTTCTTTACAAATTCAGACGATTACAAAACAATTGACTTAATTTGATGAATAAAGCAACAACAAAAATTATTATCTATTCTTCTAACAACAAGAAAATTAAAAGATAAGGGTTAGAGAATATGACGTCGTGATTTATACTGGTTCACCCTTAACCTTGGGTTACGTCTAGTCTTCATAGTTTGTCTGAGATTTCATTATACTCTTCAACATTACAAGTATTATTTTTACACTTGCAGAGTCTCTTCAGGTCTCTCTCACAAAGTATTCTTTATCTACTTCCTTAGCCTCTTCAGGCTCTAACCTTTCTTTCGCTTGGAAAGATATTATTTGAGCTTCATGTTACAGATGTATTTGCTCTCTTTCTTTTGCACTTGAGTATATAGTTTCTTTAAGTAAGTTTCTTACAATTAGATTTTCTCTCTTCTATTATGTTGTTTTTAGTTTACGACTATAACTAGCATTTATAACCTAAATCTTCAACTGTCTTCTTGAGAAATACGCTTCTTGAATCTTCTAGAAACCATTATTAGTTGAGTCCTGTAACTAGCTCCAACTAACTGACTGACTGACGTTCTAGAATATTTTTCAATTGTATCATCTGATATTATGCTTCGTCTGGTGTTATACTTCATCTGGTGCTGCGCTTCGTCTAGTGTTGCGCTTTGAGTCTTAAGTATCGTCTTGAGTTGACTATATATCATCTTCAGTTGACTATGTATCATCTTGGGTTGACGATTTGTGTTACTTAAATTTATCTGCGCACTTAACAAACTCATCAAAACAATTCGCACACTTCTATGATTATTATTATTTAATTGTCATCAAAATTAATAGAAAAAGTGAAGTCTTCTTGACTTATCAATATCCTGCTTTTTAATGATAACAAATAATCATAATATTAGATAAAATAATTAATACAGAGACCAGTTTATAAATTATAAATGTTGAGATTACAAAAGAAAATTTCGAAGTAATTGGGATGACTAGTTAGGTTTGTCCACGTTGATAAGATCAACTTCATACTTCCATCATCATATACAAAAAATAAGCCATGAGAATTATGAAACCAACTTTAAGATCAGTAGAGTGCCTAGAATTATGCATACTTAAGCTAATTTATTTTCAATTAGGAAAGAAAAAAACCATCATATATTAAAGATAAGCAAACCAATTAATATTCTTGTGGATGCATATGCATAGTATTCTTGCAAGTAATAAAAGCATCACCATTTAAAAGTAAGTTGTCCTTTCTCATAAGTGTACATGGATTACCACCCTTCTTTCTTTGACTAATCAACTACTAAACTCTAAGTACATTTGGTTGTAAAAAGTACATAATGATTCACAAGAATGCATGAAATTGAGTTCTCAAAATTAACCAAAAGCACATGTCCAATAAATAAATGGTGAAAATGTAAGGTCAGTTCATTTGGTTCAAAAAAGTACATAATAAATAAATAACAAAATAAATGTATAAGGCATATGCAAGGCTATGGATACACATAGCTTTGTAAACATGCTGGTTGAGATGATAAATACATGATCATTTAAGTTTACGAGGTACATGATCATCTAGAATAATATGTATTGTCCAATAGAAAACCTTCTGTAACATCCTGTACACTATATATATAAGAGATTTCTTCTTCTTTTCTCCATTTTTTCATTATTTCATTTTAACCCTCCCAAAAGTTACTATTCATAAATTCCCTCTCTTTAACCATACTTAACTACTAATGACTCAAACTGATTAGTGTTATATACCAATATCTTCCTTTTGACGAGCTCGTCACAACTATACCCATTTCAACTACCATTGTCGCCGGAATCGTTGCAAAAATTGAGAAGAAAAATCAACAAAAAATGTCAATCATCAATCTGTCGCTTTCGGTAGTTGTTTTCGGTGACCACCACCACCATTTGACTCATCTCGACGTCAGGAACAAAAGCTCTATGGTTTTTTCACTAGTTGCCCCTTAGATCGCAGTCAATTGACAGAAAAAGGTCAAGGTTTTAACTCATTTTCTTTAATTTGTTTAAATCTGTTGAGAATCTGGGTATATTGCTTTGGAGAAAGTTGCTTTACTCATCAAGAGCTTTCATTTGGTATAAAAATTGTTAAATTCTGAGATTGAAAATTTGTGGTGATCGGAGGGAATATTCCGATCGCCAAAGATACTGTTCCAATGACCATTTTGGTCACTTTTGTGAAAAAATTCTAAAAATTATATTGATCATTTTTCTTTAAAGAACCATAGTGAGATTTTTAACGGTTTGCGAATTAAAAATCGTGGAATGTTTAGACAAGAATAGGAAAAATTCTGAATTTCATAAAAGAACTATTTAGGCAATTCAAATGATACCTAAATTGTTATTTGAGTCTAATAACTCCTAATTAGCACTAATTGAGATATTGTTCTTTCAATATACTAGGTATAACAAGAGCGAGACCTTATCAGAAAGTTAGGACAGATGAATTCAGTTATTAAGTAAGTTAATACCGACTTACTGTTACCATAGTATAGATGACATCATGTAGCAATACATAACCACATTTATATCAATGTGTACACACACACACACACATATGGATATATATTAGTCGATACTTATATAACGAACACATATATACAGTAATGCATATCCACTTTAGTATAAGTCTTTATATTAAATTAACTGAATGGATAAGTTGAATTGCATATAAGCATTGATCATTGCATAATTGAATGCTTACTTGATAAATTGAGTGCTTAATAATTTGATATGCATTGCTATGTTTGATTATGAGGAAGAAAAGATCTATAAGATGTGCCACCTAATAAGTATGTATAAGGACCAGATGCACATTGATTATAATTATGAGAGTTGCTTTGTTTATAATATTGAGATATATTATGGGTTAATCTTAATTGATGCTTAGCTCCCGAACGAATCCTTATTTGTGATGCTTATGATTTAGACGCTTTGAGCAAAGATTGGTTTGTTGGTGATGCTTGACTTCTCGCAGCCTCTTTAAGTTAAGAGAGCCTTACGACTATATGAGTATAGAAGCATGGCTGGGCCATGGATGATTCATAACTCCTCGCAACCATTCGAGGTTTAAAGTTGTGAAGACTTACCTTAGAGATTAAGGTCTTACAGATATTCTCCCTCACAATTTATTTGTATTGTTGATGTGATTGGATGTATTTTGATATTCATGCATGACTATACACATAATATTGAGTATTGTAAGATAGTGTGAGCTTACTCAACAAGGTCTGACCTCCCTCAACTTTATTTTTTTTCCAGGTTAGCTATCACCAATTTCGCAATAGTGACTCTCATGACGTGTCCACTACAGCTTAGCTACATTTATGTCTTTTCTTTATTTTCATTATCTTATATTGTAGCGTTCGTAATAACAAGATTTCATAAGTTGTAAAACTTTTTTCTGATGCACACTATTGTTATTGTAATGTATGAACTTGTTACATTCTTGGGGTTTAAATTTATTTTGTTGCTAATGGTAGGCTTATGTGTGATTTAGGATTTGGAATCTCAGTCCCACATGCTAGTCACGTGCTCATTTCGGGTCATGACACCTTCCTCCTGTAAAGATGTTAAATGAATATTACATAATTAAGGTCATCAAGATCTCCACAGGAAATATGGTAGCACAATCAAGAACCACAATAGAAAAAAGAAATTCACCTGGAAAAGATCTGCTAGGAATGTCACGTATAGGACGGGAAGATAAAAACAGTGACAGTAGATAACTGCAAAAATGTATAACCTGCAGCAGAAAAAATGACCAGAATTTGGAAAGGCTCTTTGAAAGGATGAAAGTTTATGTATAGTTTTCTTTTGAAAATAAACATTTTTTTAATGTACCAAATGTCGATGCTGGCGCCAATTCTGACAAGCCCATAAGCAAACAACGCCACAGCATTTATGATGAACATAACAGTAACATAATTGTAAAATGTTGGCCTAATTGTAAAAAGGGGAAGATGTCAAGTTCAATCTGATAAAGAAGATGTAACAACATATTTATTGTACTCACAAAGTAAATTCTCTCTCCATTTTGAGAAATGCACAAATAATATGTATCCATAAATAGCAGCCAACAATAATTTGTGTATAATCCAAAAGCCCCACTTCATTCTTGGTGTTGTATCAACACCATCAATAAAGAGTGGCACCCTAAACCCAAAAAATTCTTATATCAAATATATAATAATGCTAAATTCACTTCTCCAATATCTTCTACAAAAGAATACACAAGAAAGACTATTATAGAGTAATAGAGCTCCTACTCATAACCCCTCAGTTTTTCCGGATCAAGCTTAACATATTAAAGACATGCCTAAAGATCTGCCAACCTAAAAAACCTTCTTAGTGGTACAACCTCCATAAGTATCCAACTTGCTTTCGAGAATATGAGTTCTTGATGTAACAAAAGATTCATCAAAAGAGATAAATAAAACCATAATGTTCATACGCCCTTATACTTTTGATCCAACAAAACAGAGTCCATATTTTCATTCATCAATTATTATGCATTTCCATTTGATGAACAGCTGGCATTTTAGTTCCAAAAAGATCTGTTTTTTCAAAACAACAGATTTTAGATTAAATAAAATCTTCTTAAGATTATTTTTCTATTTTTATTTTTTTAGTTATAACAGTCCAGATTTTTGGGCATCTCAAGTAGGAAAGAGTTGTTTCTTTTTTCTATATAAATTATTGGTTTTGAATGAAATGAATTATCGATTTTTCTCTAGATTTTCTTTTTACTGTTGCTGTTCTTTTAAAACCAACAAGTGGTATCAGCGCCATAGTTGGTCTTAGAGGATCTGTTAGAAAAAACTTCAAAAAAACAAAGAGAAGTCTTATACTTTTTAACCTAAAATGTCATCAAATAATAGCCTTTCTTTGTCAGCCCCACATACCTTCAATGGTGAAACTTACCAATTTTGGTCAGTAAAGATGCAAACTTATCTAGAAGCCTTTGATCTTTGGGAGATTCCATCTGAAGATAGACCTGTGCCTCCATTGCCACGAGATCCTTCCTTGGCACAAATCAAAGCCCATTCTGAAGAAAAAGCCAAAAGATCCAAAGCCAAGACAATTATTTAGAATTTCGTAGGAGATTCTGTTTTTCCTTGGATCATGGCATGCAAGACTGCAAAAGAAGCTTGGGACAAATTAAAAGAGGAGTATTAAGGAAGTGAAATAACCAGGCAAATGCAAGTTTTGAACCTGAAAAGGGAATTTGAAGCTCTGAGCATGAAAGAAGATGAATCCATCGGCAAATACTCCGACAGAATTTCCTTGATCGTCAACCAAATTCTCTTGCTTGGTCAAGATTTCCCAGACAGTAGAATTGTAAAAAAGGTTCTAGTGACCTTCCTGAGAGGTTTGAGTCTAAGATTTCATCCTTAGAAGAGTCCAAGGATCTTAACAGTCTTTCAATGGCTGAATTAATGAGTGCTCTTCAAGTATAAGAGCAAAGGAGGGTTATGAGGCAAGAAAAAATTAACGAGGGAGCCTTTCACGCTCAAAATCAGCAAGGAAACAAAAGCAAACAACAACTTTCCAAGAAGGTGAAGGAAAAAACTGACGGTTATGATGGTAAGAAAAAATTTGCTCCTTATAGGCATTGTAAAAGGACCATTCAGTTGGAGAAATATTGTTGGTGGACGCCTGATGCAATATGTGGCAATTGCAAACAACTTGGGCACATCGCCAAAGTATGCAAAAGCAAAACCAAAGGTCCTCAAAGCAATCAACAAGCACAAATAGCCGAGTCAGAAATTCAGGAGGAGAAAATGTTTGTTGCCTTGTGTTTTCGTAGCATCGAGACCAACAATGCTTGGCTTATTGACAGCGGATGTATAAACCATATGACATTCAATGCAGCAATCTTCAAAGATCTTGATAAAAGCTTCAAAACCACTATGAGAATTGGGAACGGAGAACTTTTGGATGTGAAAGGCAAAGGTACAGCTGTAATAACAACTTCTGCAGGTATCAAGCTTATTGATGATGTTTTATATGTTCCTGAACTCAGTCAAAATTTGTTGAGTGTTGGGTAAATGATGGAAAAGGGGTATTATCTTGAATTTAAAAACCATAATTGCATTATTCTTGATAATGATGGAGCTGATTTACTTTGTATAAAGATGAAAAACAAAAGTTTTGCTATGGAATGGAATGGGGATAAAGCCTATGCTGGTGCAAACTTGAGTGATTCAACCTTATGGCATAAAAGATTTGGGCATGTCAACAATTGGAATTTAACCAAACTTACGAAGCAGCAACTCATTCAAAACATGCCTAAAATTGCAGACGAAGCTGGTGACTATTATGCTTGTCAACATGGTAAACAAGTAAGATAAACATTTCCAAAAGGTCAAGCTTGGAGGGCTTCTCAAAAGCTGCAACTTGTGCACACTGATGTTTGTGAACCCATGTCAGTTTCATCAATGAATGGTAACCGATACTTTCTTCTCTTCATTGATGATTTTTCTAGGATGTGTTGGGTTTATTTTCTCAAAGCTAGAAGTGAAGTTTATGCTGTGTTTCAACAATTCAAAAATTATGTTGAGAACCAAAGCAATTTGAAGATTAAAACTTTGAGATCTGACAATGGCACTGAGTACAACTCTAGCCAATTTGACAAGTTTTGCAAAGATGAAGGGATTCAACACCAGTTAACTATAACTTATACATCACAACAAAATGGTGTAAGTGAAAGTAAGAATAGGACGGTGATGGAGATGGCTAGATGCCTAATACTTGAGAAGAATTTACTAAAGCATTTTTGGGCTGAAGCCGTCAACACTTCGGTGTGCCTGTTAAATCGGCTACCTACCAAGGCGCTCAAGAACAAGACTCCATATGAGGCTTGGCATGGTGAAAAGCCATCGATGCATCATCTCAAAATATTTGGGTGCATATGTTTTTATCAAATTCCATAGCAAAAGAGGGACAAGCTTGATAAAAGAGCAGGAAAAAGGAAATTTTGTTGGTTACAGCCTTGTTGCAAAAGGGTACATAATTTATTGCTTGAAAACTAACAAAATTGTTGTGAGCAGGGATGTTAAATTTAATGAAATGACAGCTTGGAAGTAGGGCAGTCTTGAGGATGTACAACCTAAATCTCTAAATAACAAGCCAAACTAGTCACAAGATATAGTAGATGATGAATCTTTTGGTGAAGAACCTACAAGAGGCACTAGAAGTCTACAAATATATATCAGAGGTGCAACTTTGTTGTCTCAGAACCTAGCAATTTTCATAAGGCAGAAACTTCACCAGCTTAGAGAAAAGTAATGCAGGAGGAGATTGATATGATAGACAAAAATGAAACATGGCAGCTTATTGAAAGACCTGTAGCACAAAAAGTAATTGGAGTCAAATGGGTTTTCAGAACCAAACTCAATCCTGATGGATCAATATGTGAGCACAAGACAAGACTTGTGGTGAAGGGATATGCATAACAACAAGGAGTCGATTACCAAGAAACGTTCGCACTGGTTGCTAGGTACAACACTATCAGATTAATTATTGCCTTTGCTGCATTCAAAAATTGGCAAATCCATCAACTTGATGTCAAATCTACATTTTTAAATGGGTTTCTTGACGAAAACATTTATGTTGAGCAGCCTGATGGTTTGTAATTTCTGGAAAAGAAAATTATGTTTATTTGTTGAAGAAGGCACTTTATGGCCTTAAACAAGCTCCAAGAGCTTGGTACAGTAGAGTAGATGGCCATTTATTACAGCTTGGGTTCAATAGAAGTGATAGTGAAGCAACCTTATACATTAAAGAAGAAGATGGCAAAATCCTAGTGGTCTCCTTGTATGTTAATGACATGTTAATAACACGAGAAGATGCTGATTTTATTTAATCTTTCAAAGTCGAAATGAAGAAAGTTTTTGAAATGACAGACCTAGGAGTAATGAAGTATGTTTTGGGCATGGAAGTGGAGCAGTCAAGAAATGGAATCTTCATAGGACAGAAAAAATATGCAGCAGATATATTGGAGAAATTTCACATGGAAGATTATAAGCCTATTAGTACTCCAATATCTATAGGTGAGAAATTAAGTAAAGACACTGAAGGAAAGAAAGCTGATGAAGGCTTATTTAGAAGTCTCAAAGGAAGCCTTTTATATCTTACAGCAACTAAACCTGACGTTTTGTTTGCTGTGAGTATTTTATTTAGATATATGCACTCTCCATCTAAAAAACATTTTCCTGCAGCAAAAAAAATACTCAAGTACTTTAAAGGTACCATAGACCTTGGTGTTATGTTTAAAAGTGCAGGAAATGAAGATGTGAAGTTGTTGGGATATTCTAAGAATGATTAGGGAGGCTATCTAGATGATTTCAAAAGCACTTATGGGAATCTTTTCACTTTGGGTTCTGGAATCTTTACTTGGAGCTCGAAAAAGTAAGAAACAACAGCACAATCGATGGTTGAAGCTGAATATATTGCTGTTGCCTCTGCTACGAATCAAGCTATCTGGTTAAGGAAGTTTTTAATGGATTGTGCTGTCAACAAAAAGATCCAACTTGAAATTAGATGTGATAATCTTTCAGCAGTATCAATTTTGAAAAACCCAGTGTTTTACAACAGGACAAAACACATCAAATTCAAATTTCATTTTATTCGTGAAGTTCAACAATCCAATGAAGTGATTCTGGTTCATTGTTCATATAATGATCAGCTTGCTAATTTGCTTACAAAGGCTTTGCCTAAAGAAAGATTTGAAATTCTCAGACAAAAGATTGATGTTTGTCGCAAAAATGCCAAGGAGTGATGAACAGCTGGCATTTTAGTTTCAAAAAGATCTGTTTTTTCAAAACACCAGATTTTAGATTAAGTAAAATCTTCTTAAGATTATTTTTTCTGTTTCAGTTGTAACAGTCCAGATTTTTGGGCATCTCAAGTAGGGAAGAGTTGTTTCTTTTTTCTGTATAAATTACTGGTCTTGAATGAAATGAATCGTCGATTTCTCTCTAGATTTTCTTTTTACTGTTGCCGTTTTTTTAAAACCAACAGAGACAAACAATCAGCCTAACACCACAGGCAAGAAAAGCCCTTTACCGACATTTTAGTCGGAACCAGCAGTACTGCATTCTGAAGCTTTTGTTTGCTTCCAGGAAAGAAGTAAAAATGATAAGAGACAAAAACTTGGATTACCTGGGTTGTGACTATGAGAATCCAACTAGCAAAGAAGGAGATGCTCCTCTGATAAAAGGCCTTGATTATGTTCACAATCCCAACAGCATATGCATTTCCATTTCCAAATGCACTCCCAGCGTTAGCAAATATCGATATAAGTACGTGTTCCTTCATGTTGAACGGACCCGGGTTCAAAGAAAACAACTTGGACCCGAACCCTGGAATCTGAAACTTGGTGGTTGGCAATACAGACGCCAGAAACCGGCCTATGGGGAGAGTAGCTACTTGGACAGTGATTTGGGTGATGATAAGAGGCTCAGTTCTGTAAGAGAAGAATTGGTTGAGAAAAGAGAGAAGGCCACATGACAGTAGGCCTAAGAACCACATCCTGAAGGTCCACACCGGCAAGGTTGGATCGTCGGTGTTGAGAACGGTGAGCCGGACTTGTTCGATGGGAGACGCGTCATCGTCTTTCACGGTAAAGGGTGCTTCTTGGTCAGGGTGTTTGATGGTGGAGAACGGGGTTTCCACTTGAAGACTGCCCATTTTGAGTGGTGAGAAATGAGGAGAAGGTGACAAGTTTTAGCAACTGAAGTAAAGACTTTATGAGTAGATACTGAGAGATAAGCATAATATAAGCATACTAAAGTCTTGGTCTTCTATACCATATAATTGATAATAACGACAATAATAATATACCCATCGTATCTTTATTTTAAAGAAAATCGGTGCAGCTGTGCACGGCGTGAAGAGGTACAAGTAGGAATAGAAGTATCATTGGGCAGTAAGTCAGAAGAAGTGTCCTAGACTGAAGATAAGTTTCCACGGTTTGTGACTGAATTTCCCTTCACATCTGGCATCACCTGTATCCATTCTAGAGATCTTGGGTTCAAATAAGAACATAAAAGAGGTTTAATGGATTTTCGATTCCGTGATTGAGTCAACTTACGAAAAATTTTAATTTTTAATAACAAAAATTATTAAATTAAACTAATTTAATATTTTTACTATTAAACTGATTCAATCAATTAGCATTTTTATTTTAATTATTGTACTTTCTTACCCTTCTTTTTACTTTTCCAAAGAAGCTCATATATATCAACTGTTCGAAAGATATATCTTACTTGTAGAATAGAAATAATTATGAAAGTAAGTCAGTTGTATGATATAAGTTAGGATTTATTTTCAATTATTTGATCCTTTTATTTTTAATAAATTGAATTTACTAATTTATTGAAGAAATTATCTCAATTGGAGGGTCAAATTACAAGCGAGAAGAAAAATATCCTTTTTTTTTTACTTGGTTTGATTTTAAACGATAATTATGCGTTTTTTTGTGATGAGAAAACCAAAACGTATGATTTGGTTTGATTTTATTGAATTATTAGGGTCCACTGGAGAAGACCGTAGCCATGCGCATAATAATCAAACCTATGGCGTCAGTTAAAATAGAAGCAGGGGAGTGGATTTTGGCATGATATAAAAATCTTAATTTGACTAAAGATGGATCACACATGGAAGGTAGGCGATAAGGCTATTTGCCTACTTCCAAGAGGAAGTGTCCCACCGGACCTAGACCTAGACCTAGACTGGAAGCATATGTATCCGTATCAAATGGCGACGTGAAAATGAAATACTCAAATTCAGGGACAAAATAGAGAGGATCTCGTCCCGTGAGTAGGGGAGTGGATCTCGGGAGAAAGATTCGACGCGCGTTAAGTGAATCTAAGATCATTATAAAATTAAATAAAACTTAAAATATGATTAAAAATTATTATATATATAAAGTTTAATTAAACTAAATTATTAAAATAAAAATGAATTAATTAATTTTAATTTCTGATAACTTATTAATTTACAAAAATAACTGATTAATTAATTTTTAACAACAAGAGTTGTTAAAATAAATCAAACCTTGAAAAGTAAAACAAAAAATTAGACCAAATTACGTATTACCATTATTTATAATAGCAAGTTACATTTTAATAATTTTTAAATAATACTATAACAAACAAATTAATTGTTATATAATTCATCAATTTAATTCAACTATATGCTATCAAA
>JAOQMP010000005.1:1627450-1648967 GCA_027563575.1 Erythroxylum pedicellare | reverse complement strand
ACAATGAACAATTGGACAAAGGCACGTCATGTATATATATGTGCTGAGAAAGGGATCGACAGAACATAAAGGTATAGTTCTAGTCGGTCGTTTTCTTACCTAACGTAGTCCTGTGTCGACTTATAATATAACTAAGGTAGGTATACTTCCGTAACTACTCTTCTTTCTTCTTAATCTTTACAGTTGAGATGTGGTTTTGATAAGCCAAGAAGCCATAATCCACCATCCAATAATCGTTGGCTATTTTTTTGCCAACTAGCTGTTTACTTCTTTTGTTTAGGGAAGTAGATGAGTCCTTAGATGTATTTATTGGAATATCTACGCATTTGAAAAGACCATCAGTTTGTGCATTAACCATACATTCAACTTTTGGCGGCTCTAAGTGATCATGAAGAAGAAGAACATAAGTAGCTCCTGAAGAAACAGGAAAACCAAGAAAGTGGTGGAGGAAAACCTGATAAGTCACGAAGATCATTTCCGCAGATCTTGGCTTAAAATAAGCACTTCGTTGGCTATTTAAAAAAAAAAGATATTCCATCAAAATCCTAGTTGGTGAACACGCTTTTGATGTTTGCAGTCTAGCAATTTTCAGACGTAAATAGCTCTGATATCAGCTATTAGTCTACTCCGCTGCCTTATAATTATCGAGGAAATTAAAGAAGCTAGAGAAGAAAACAGGTGAAGTGCTTGCACTGTTAATCCATTAGCAGGTAACTATGTCTTCCATTTCTCTGATCTATTTATGTCAAGTGCATGCACACGTATATTGCTGCTTTCTAATTAATATTTTTATGGTTTGTTGCTGCTAATTCATAGATTGGTTTGAAGAAATAATCGTCAACCATATGAGTATTATTTTTCGCAGACGCAACTCTTGAGCTTGCTCCTGGTGGCAGTCAAGCCCAACTATCAAACTTCTACTGCTCACTGCTACGGGCGCTTTCCTCGCAACCCATCGCGTAGGTCTCTTGGGGCCAACTGCGAGGAACCATCTTAATAACGTAAGTGAAGTCAACTTCACCTAACTTGGAGTGTAATTGTTACTGATAATAGTAGCACTTCTCAAAGCCTTCCATGGATGAACAGATGGTGTTCTATGTATAGAACATGGCTACCTTGTGAGTGATCAGTTGTTTCTATGTCAATGGAGTAAATTTATATTATGATGGTACCAAACCATTAATTAACTTTCTGCAATCCATACCTTATGTCCATGCGTATGTGGTTCATAGGAGTGAATAACCTTTTCACCTTGATCATAGGTTCAATACTTGGATGGATACTCGTCAAGATTACAAGAACTCCTCAACGTCTCCAAAGCCCTGTGCTTGGCTGCTGTGCTGCCGGTATCTCTTCTTCATCCTTTATGTCTGGTTTATTTTCTTAAAGGGAAATGTTTTTATTCTTGATCATGGCAAGCCACAGATTTTACGTTTTATATGGACAGTAAACTTGGTTAATTTGCTTCTAATTATAAAACCATCACTCTGTGAAAAGAAGCGCAGTCCATTTGGAGATTCAACTGTCTGCTCTACATATGAAGAGTCTTCTGCTGCATTTTCCATGGCAGTTCTCAAGCTTCTTCACATGAAACTGTTAGCAACTCTATTTATTGCAATCCTTTTCTCCTGCTACTTATTTTCATGAAACTGGTGTTTTCCGTCTATGCATGGACTTACATATATTTTGTCATCAGACCGTGTTCTCAAGATGAAACTACAGGAACTAATAAATTTAATTCGAATGAACTCAGCATCCTGACAACACAAAAGTGGGGAGATTTTTTACTATTTTGCCTCTGACCAACGTCACAGAAGCAGCGCTTCATATGTTGTCATCACCGGTTCCTGTTGCTGATACTTTTTTGTCCTTTACTTTGAACAGGTGGTAGCATCACATGAAAAGTTTTAAGGAACGTGTCAAGTCATTCAACCCGCAGATGGTGTTGGCTCCATCTAAGGTTTCACCAGTAATCTGCTGACATTTCTTCTATCTATGTACTGCTAAGAACTTGCGTCTAATATCAGTGTTATTGATTTCATTTGCATGTTTTTATCTGGTGTAGATTTTGGTGATAGGACTGATCTCCATTTCAGAAGGTAATAATTGGTAATAAGTGCTCATCTTCATGTGGTTGTCAATTCATCATGACTTTGTGGGTACTTATTTTCTGTAACAGCTGTTAACAATAAAAAGTTTTAGAATTTAGACCATTATTAGGGTTGGAGAAAATCTTCTTAAAGCTGATTCTTGCTGATGATATTATACAGGTGGCGCCGTGGCGATATAAGAAAATTTTAAAGCACAAAATAAAAGCTAAAACATATAGATTATACTCGATAAAATCTTTGAGTACTTGTAAAAAGCTCTCAAGTAACGAGCCACATGAAGCAGGCGGACCACAATGTTAAGAAAATTGCAGAAACTCCATATGTCCATAGCATTATCACTGAATTTTCTGTCTCACCAACCTTCAATAACTGTGTGATTGTACCTTCAAAGAACCCAAAAAAGAAAGAACACCCATTAATCATCTTGTTTAATATAATCAAACAAGTAACAGAAGAAATGTATGTATGTACCTATGTTCATAGCGGGTGGAACTGCGTAGCTTAGCATAAGCGTAAACTGGTACAAGGGATCTGATTTTGCAATTTCCACATGAATTGCTGCTTTTACGATCAATACTCCCAATATTGGAAGCAGTACAAACCTTATTGCAATGATCCCTATGATCACTGACACGCCTACTTCTCCTGATCCTTTTAGACCTGCTAATTCAATACGTCTTTAAGTAATATCCAGAAAACAACATCCGTATCCTAGACACAATTACGACAAGAAGAAGAAGAGGAATAAACCTTTAAGAAGATTTGCTCCCACTATCAATATAATACAAGGGATTGCTGCCTGCCTGCACGAACTTGTTTGTTTAATAATGGTCCAAAACTGTTTATAATTAACAGCTGATACTGACAGAGGAGAGAAAAGAAGTACCCCATGAAGTCTGTGGAATTGAAAACCACACGAAGAGGAGCACTTTTACCAATCATTGCCTTTCGAAATGGAGAGATCAGTCCTATCATGAACCCCACAATCTACACCAGATAAAAACATGCAAATAAAATGAATAAGTCAGGTATTAGATGCAAGTTTTTAGCAGAACATAACTAGAAGAAATGTGAGCAGATTACTGCTGCAATCGTGGCTGGAGCCAACACCATCTGCAGTTTGAATGACTTGACACGTTCCTTAACTTTTTCATATGATGCTACTACCTGTTCAAAGTAATGGAAAAATAAAAGTTTCAGCAACTGATGGTGCAACAGGAAACGGTGATGAGAACATATATATGAACTGAAGACCTTCACTTTCTCTTCAGTTCTACTCTGCGAGCCTTCATCTTCTGTGGAAGGAAGTGCTGCTTCTGTATCGGTGGTCTGAGGCAAAATGTCCGAACTTTCTCCACTTTTGTTTGGCAGGACGGGGAGTTCATTTTCATTAACATTATTAGTTCCTTTAGCTTCTCTGGTAGAATACAGCCTGATGACAAAATATACGTACGTCCATACATAGACGGCTAACACCTGTTTCATGAAAAGAAGCAGCAGAAAAAAGGATGCCATGAATATAGTTGGTAATGATTTCATGTGAAGAAGCTGGAGATGACTCATAACTATTACTTACCGCCATGGAAAATGCAGCATAGGACTCTCCATATGTAGAACAGACAGTTGAATCTCCAAATGGACTGCTTTTCTCTTCACAGAGTGATGGTATTATTATTAAAAGCAGATTACCCAAGTTTCCTGTCGATATAAAAATGTATAATCTGTGAGGTGACAGGACCAAGAATAAAATTTTTTGCCTCTGCAAGAAAATAAACCAGACATAAAAGATGAAGAGATACCGGCAGCACAGCAGCCAAGCACCAGGCCTTGAAGACGTGGAGGAGTTCTTGTAATCTTGACGAGTATCCATCCAAGTATTGAGCCTATGATAATGCTGAAAAGCATATTCACTCCTATGAACCACCTACGCATGGACATATATGGTATGGATTGCAGAAAGTTAATTAATGTTTTCGTACCATCATAATATAAATTTACCCGATTGACATATAGATACAACTCACTCACAAGGTAGCCATATTCTCGATGGTAACTGTCTTTGCCAAGCTACTACCTACCAGTGCTGGACCGAATACATAGAATACCAGCTGTTCATCCATGGGAAGGCTTTGAGAATTGCTATTACTAACAGTAACAATTACATTACAAGGTAGGTGAAGGTGACTTCACTTACGTTATTAAGATGGTTCCTCGCTGTTGGCCCCAAGAGATCTATGCGCTTGGTTGCGAGGAAAGCGCCCGTAGCACTGATCAGTAGAAGTTTAATAGTTGGCATGACTGCCACCAAGAACAAGCTCAAGAGTTGCATTTGCCAAAGAGAAACTCAGGTGGCTATGAATTAGCAGCAACAAACCAAGGAAATATTTAATTTTGAAACCAGTAATATATGCGTGCATGCACTTAACATAAATAGATCAAAGAAATGGAAGGTATAATTACGTGCTAATGGATTAACAGTGCAAGCACTTCACACCTATTTTCTTCTCTGGCTTCTTTAATTTCCTCCATAATTATAAGGCACTAGAGTAGACTAACGGCTGTTATGATGCTATAGGTATTGGAATATCTACGCATTTGAAAAGACCATCAGTTTGTGCACTAACCATACATTCAACTTTTGGTGGCTTTAAGTGATCATGAAGAAGAAGAGCATTAAGTAGTTCCTGGAGGAAGAGGAAAACAAAGAAAGTAGTGGAGGAAAACCACATTTCAACTGTACAAATTAACAAGAAAGAAGAGCAGTAACGGAGGTACCTACCTTAGTTGTATTATAGTCGATGCAAGACTACGTTAGGGGGAAAAAAAAAAAAAAAGAAGACCTAGAACTATATCTTTATGTTCTGTGGATCCCTTTCTCAGTTTTTATATATATGTAGCATGAACATTTTCATTATGTTGATTTGACTTGCCGTTGTTCAATTGTTCTTGTTATTTTGAACCAAGTTTACTTATTTCAATCAGATCCAGCTGGCTCTGGCCGCCATTAACGTAACCAAAAACAGAGTAGTTACAATACAAATTGGCAAACGTAAGACAGGGATGTCAGGAGCTTAAAACATTGAAGAAGAGAGCTATCGTATGTTTTCATGTGTTCTTCATTAATTAAAGCTCATTGAAAGTTTTTTAAAAGGTGTGCGTCCTGTTCCCGATTAATGTTGGAGCTGGAGTTAGTTCTGATACCAGATAGCCCCTTCCCTGGACTGAACTTGCATATGTGAGGTTGGGATTCCCAGTCATCTTCCCCAGGTACAATACTAAAACAAGTTTATTATATTTAGTTCTAATCTAATGACAAGTATGCCGCTGATATCTTTCTTGTGAATTGTAACTTGAGTGAAGTCCCCATCGTCCTCTTTTATTGGAGAAAACAAGTTTGTGCTCTGTTAAAAATGTGTATCTCAATGCTTGACAATGATTTAAGATCTCGCAGAATCAATGTCTGATGAAACAAGAGTGAAAATCCATAAGAGCAGTAATGAGATACCAGTGCAACTCGGCTTCTTTGAACCGGAGAATCCATTCTAATAATCTAATAATTTTGGGATAGCTTCAAATAGGATCTTCAGTAAATCCTTTTCAGGGACTGAAAATTGCACATACTGAAAAGTAAGAACTTAAAACTAATATGAAACATAACGAGCATATAAACTATCAATATTTTTCTGGAGAACTATTCTAGCATATTCTTCCAAGAAGTCTATTGTAGGATTCTTCCTGATAAGCCCTGTCTAGAAGTGGAAAAGGTTTAAAATATCATGAAGATACACAATTCTTATGAGTCACAGCAATGTTCTACACGAAGAATTTTGATATTAGAGCAGAAAAGGTCTTCAAATCCTCAAAACCTGAAAAACTTGGTGCAGCAAGGTACCGACCAATGCTGGAGTTGAGTGTTCACTGATTTTCATTCTCTCATTCAGGACACTCTGCCTGGGGCAACTGAAACGACCGGCACTTGACAATATTCTCTACATCAGGAGGTACTACAGTAGAATGAATGCACATAAAATAGACCTAGTAGCAGTAGCTCAACAGGTATTAGAATAATCTGTGATAAACAACAATAAGATTCCAAAAAGAATGTATTACCCGGGTTCCAGAAACTAGGACATCTGGGTGAACAATTAAAAGATTAATCTTAGAGTTCACATCACACTTTCCCTGATCATCAAATTCACCAATTACATTCACAGTGTCTCCTGGTGCAAGTATACCGTAGAACCTGCAAGGTGTCAGGTCAACACTTAGAACAACTAATTTGATATTCCAATCTGTAAAGCAGTATAAGTGCCAATGAAGTTTTAATCAAGACTACCTTGATATGAGATTAAACTGAACGTTATGGTACGCCATCTTCATATGGCTTGTTTCTTGAGAGCTTTATTTAGAAGTATTCAAGATTATATCGAGTATAATCTATATGTTTCAGCTTTAATTTGTACTTTAAAATTTTCTTAGACTACCTGTATAATATCAGCAACAAGAATCAACTTTACGAAGTATTGGATTGAATGTAAATCAGGGATTTGGATCTATTAATATGTTCTAGGATTTGTTAGCATCAATTAGAATCATAGTCAACTGTCAATTATGGTATGTATTGCTTTCTAGGATTAGAAGTCTCCCTCTTTGCAGGCATGACTGAAGCTTGTATATTTGTAAATATATATTCATCAATAATCAAGAGGCTCCCAAGCCTAACAGCTATATTTTATCATGGTATCAGAGCTAGGATGGGCATCTACTTGTTGAAAGGCAATTTTTTATCATTTACGTAGAGACATGGCAGATGAGAACATGTCCTCTAATGCTTCTATTTCTCGAGGCAGAAATATGAGCACACGTGATTCAACATCACCATATCTTCTTCAAACTTCTGATAACCCGGGAGTATCATTAGTTTCTTGTCCACTCACTGGAGATAACTATTATATGTGGCGGAGGGCTGTGACAAATGCTCTTCGTGCCAAAAATAAATTCTGCTTTGTTGATGGGACTCTCCCAAAACCAGACGCCTCTGATTCAGACTTGCAAGCATGGATAGGGGTGCAACTCCATGGTGCTTTCATGGATTTTTAATTCATTAGCCACTGATCTGCTTTCTAGTGTGGCATATGCAAAAACAGCAAGAGAGATGTGGCTGGATCTTGAGGAAAGATTCTCTCAAGGAAATGCACCACGTATTCACCAATTGGAAAGAGATCTTGCCATGACTACACAGGAGAACCTCTCTGTTGCAGCATACTTCACCAGATTAAAAGGCATCTGGGATGAGCTTGGTTCATATTCTACCATACCAAACTGCACTTGTGGAGTTGCTAAGGAATCTGTTCGTGAACGTGAACAAGAAAAAGTTCAACAATTTTTACTTGGTCTTAGTGATGCTTTTAATACTGTTCGCTCTCAAATTTTAAGCACTGACCCTCTTCCCACTCTCAATAAAGCATATGCTCTTGTGGCCAGGGATGAAAAGCAACAAACATTGGTTACCTCACGCACCCTTCCTGTTGAAGCAGCGGCTCTTCATGTTCATACCAACCATGACAGCAGTCAAGTGTCAAAACCAAATAGTCGGTATTACTGTGATCATTGTCATCAGACAGGACACACTAAAGATCGCAGTTATAAGTCAAAACCAAATAATCGGTATTCCTGTGATCATTGTCATCAGACAGGGCACACTAAAGATCGCTGTTATGAGTTGATTGGGTACCCTCCTAACTGACAGCAACGGGGGAAATCAGATCGAGGTGTTTCAAACTCAAAAGGTCGTACAAATCAATCCAAAAATCGTCATAATAACACCTACGCAAACAACACCACCACCACAACGTCTATCCCATCAGATTCTTCTCCAATTCAAGGTTTGACAAAAGAACAATATGACCAGCTTATGTCGTTTTTAAATGTTGATAAACAAGGCAGTGTTGCCAATCTCGCTAGTAAGATTACACAAACTCAAAACACACAACATGAATGGATAGTGGATAGTGGTGCATCTGATCATATGACTGCTATGAAAACTAATCTTTGTGATATTCAATCATCCCATGATTCTTTGCCTGTACGACTACCTGATGGTACTAGTCGTTCTATTTCTTGTCTTGGTAGTGTTCAACTTTCATCCGACATTATTCTTGAAAATGTGCTTTATATACTAGAATTTAAATGCAATTTACTTTCTGTCAGCAAGTTAGCAAAACAATTAAATTGTGCTGTGATTTTCTTTCCAACCTTTTGTGTTTTACAGGACCTTGTCACGAGGAGGCTGATTGGAACGGGTGAGCTTCGAGATGGAATTTATTACTTCAAGCACATTTATCGATCTATTGTGCTATCTGCTAATATTGGTGCTACACCCTTAAACATATGGCATCAACGTTTTGGTCACATGCCTTTTGATAAGCTTTCTCTTATTCCTTGCATTTCTGTTTCTACTTGTAAGCTCATTAATAAATGCTGTGATGCTTGTCACCGAGCAAAACAAAGCAGACTTCCTTTTCCTATAAGCTTGAATAGAACTAAAGCATGTTTTGATTTGGTTCATTGCGACATTTGGGGTCCATACAATACACCTTCTTATACTGGTGCACATTACTTCCTTACTATTGTTGATGATCACTCTAGAGCTACTTGGGTTTATCTTATGAACCGAAAACTTGACACATATTTATCTTTAACAACTTTCTACAATATGGTTGAAACTCAATTTGGAATTAGGATTAAAGGAATTCGTATTGATAATGGCCTTGAATTCACTTCAAAACAAATGCAAGAATTTTTTGCTCATCATGGTATTGTGCATCAATTAACATGTGTTTACACTCCTCAACAAAATGGCGTCGTTGAATGGAAACATCGCCATTTATTGGAAGTTGCGCGTGCTCTTTGTTTTCATTCTGGTTTGCCTATCTCTTTTTGGGGTGAGTGTGTTCTTACAGCTGCATATCTCATTAATTATCTGCCCACACCTATTCTATCCGGTAAGACCCCTTATGAAGTTTTGTTTTCCAAACCACCTACCTTCACACACCTATGTGTTTTTGGGTGTCTTTGCTATGCTCATGAAGTTTCCAAATCTCGTGATAAATTTCAACCTCGTGCTACTCGCTGTGTATTCGTTGGGTATCCTTATGGTACAAAGGGATGTCGTGTTTATGATCTTATAACTAAAAAGATTTTTGTCTCGCGCGATGTAGTTTTTTATGAAGAACAATTGCCCTTTCTAACAGACATTAAAACACCCAATCAAGATCCTTCTTTACCTTTTATTTCACTCCCTATTTCTGATAGTCCTGAACCCATAACTCAATCTCTCGATCCTAATACCGATACTATCCATGCCCAACCTACCAACAGTATCGCACCGCCTGCTCGCCCCCATCGCACTCGGCATGAACCTACTTATCTTCAAGACTATGTTCATCATATTCAAGTAATAAATCCATCTCATCTCTAAACCAATCATCTTCCTCGGGTACTTTACATCCTTTATCTAATTTTATTTCCTATGATCACTTTTCTCCTTCACACTTTGCATTTTTGGCAGCCATCTCTGACACAGATGAACCTAAAAGTTTTTCTCAGGATGTTCAAGACCCAAAATGGCGTGCAGCCATGGAATAAGAAATTGCAACTCTTGAACAAAATCATACTTGGGACGTTGACAGAATTACCAGTAGGAAAGAAACCAATTAGCTCCAAGTGGATATTCAAAATCAAGTACAAATCTGATGGTACAATTGAACGCTATAAAGCTTGACTTGTCGCCAGAGGGTACACTTAAGTTGAAGGTCTCGATTATCATGACACCTTTGCCCCTGTTGCAAAATTAGTTACTGTCAGATGCTTACTTGTTGTTGCTGCGATCAACAATTGGGCACTCCATCAACTAGATGTTCATAATGCCTTTCTACATGGTGACCTTCATGAGGAAGTTTATATGTCTCTACCCCCAGGTTTTGGTATGAAAGGAGACAATCGTGTTTGTCGACTTCGCAAGTCTCTTTACGGATTGAAACAAGCTCCACGAAATTGGTTTGCCAAATTCTCAACTGCTCTTCTTCATTTTGGTTTCATACAATCTAAGGCCGACAATTCATTATTTACTCTAACCAAAGACAACAGTTTCCTAGCTGTTCTTGTTTACATTGATTATCTCATTCTTGCTAGTACTAATTCTAGTCTGTATCAGAAATTTAAACAGTATTTGAACACCAGTTTTCATATTAAAGATCTTGGTTCTTTGAAGTATTTTCTAGGTATTGAAATGGCTCAATCTCCATCAGGCATATTTCCTTCTCAACGGAAATATGCTCTTGACATTCTGAAGGAATTTGGTATGCTCAGTGCCAAACCTTGCTCGTTTCCCATGGAGCAGCACAATCATCTGACATCGGAATCAGGCTCTCCTCTAAATGATCCTTCCCAATATTGCTGCCTCATTGGTCGCCTCATCTATCTCACCATTACTCGACCTAAAATTAGCTACTCAGTTCACATTCTCAGCCAATTCATGCACGACCCTCGTGATGATCATCTTCATGCAGTCATGCGCATTCTCTGTTACTTGAAGTCAGCTCCTGGACAGGGACTTCTCCTTTCCTATAATAGTAATGTTCACCTTACTGCCTATTGTGATGCTGATTGGGCAGGTTGCCCCATGACCAAGCGTTCTACCACTGGATATTTCACTATGCTTGGCTCCTCTCCACTTTCTTGGAAAACTAAGAAGCAACCAACTGTGTCCCGCTCCTCTGCAGAGGCTGAATACCGTTCTATAGCTGCTGCGATGAGTGAATTACTTTGGCTACGAGCGACTGTTTCTGATTTGGGCATTCGTCATGATGGACCAATGACGTTATTCTGTGGCAATCAAGCGGCGCTTCATATTACTGCTAATCCAGTCTACCACGAACGCACCAAACACATTGAAATTGATTGTCACTTTGTCCACGAACGATTACAATCTAATGATATTGAGACTCGTTATGTTCCTTTCCACACTCAACCAGCAGATATTTTCACCAAAGCTTTGGGTCGAGACCAATTTCACCATGTTTTAAGCAAGTTGGGCATTATCAATCCTCATGCTCCAACTTGAGGGGGAGTATTGGAATCAATGTAAATCAGGGATTTGGATCTGTTAATATCTTCTAGGATTTGTTAGCATCAATTAGAATTATAGTCAACTGTCAAATATGGTATGTACTGCTTTCTAGGATTAGACGTCTCCCTTTTTGCAGGCATGACTGAAGCTTGTATATTTGTATATATATATATTCATCAATAATCAAGAGGCTCTCAAGCCTAACAGCTATATTTTATCAGTTTGTGAGTGCAGTAGGTGTAAGTGTCCTAAAGTTTGCGTGTTTCTACTGTAGAGTTTATTATGATATTATGCGTTAAAGAAACCCAAGGCTGATGGATGTGTGATGTTTCAAGTAAAAGGGTTGCTGAAGTTCTGCTGCTCATTTTATTGGTGTAGCCGTGACTGCGTGTTTGGCTCTTGCATGAATACACATTGCGGTAGTGGAGTGTAGAAAAATTTGGGAAGTTATTCTTGTCTCTTTCTTAAGAGTCTTTATCTATGTTAAATTCTGTTTAATCATTTGAGAGATTTATTTAGTATTTCTTAGTTATAATACTATTGAGTAAAATCCTCTGTCGAGGTTAGTACAAGGCGATCGTACTACTGGGTGTGAAATTCTTTCACGAGAAGTGAGATTGAGAGATAATGTCAAGGGTTGAGTGGTGTCGGCTCAGTAAAGCCTTAGATAAATTTATTATACTTCGGTGAAAGTTATCAAGCTGAGTGAGGGCTCCACAAACGTAGGCAAAGAGTGTCGAACTGTGTTACCAAATTTATAGTGTCGATTATTGTTTCGCATTTTATTGGTTTTGTTTTTGTTTGTGCCAGAGACTACCACGATAAAATTGGAAAATTGGAAAATTTACGAAACACCTATCCCCTGCGGTTTTTCAAGTTATAATTTGTTCTGAAAAAGGACTTGTTAATGTCCCTATGAAGCTATTGCAGTTATAATTTGTTATCAAAAAGGACTTGTTAATGTCCCTATGAAGCTATTGCAGTTATAATTTGTTCTCAAAAAGGACTTGTTAATGTCAAAAAGACGAAGACAAACAAAAACAAATGTTATAACATTTTGTTTCAGTGATGAACCTTTCCAAAGTCTTTGGTTGAAATACTTGATACAACTCGCTTATTCCCTGTGAAAACATTACAATATGTACTATTGACAGCAATAGGATTAACCTGCAAGTATGAATCAGTACACATCAGGGGACAACCAAATAACAAATTGAGCATATTAGAAACAATTAACCAATGTTAATGTTGCTTCAGTTGCAATTAGTCCACATTACCCTATATAAGCTTCTAGTTATATGTATAAATTGGTCTATGATTCCTGAAACAGGAGAATGGTAACGGTCGTAATCCTTCAACAGTTTAAAAAAAATGATCAGAAAATCTGGATATTATGACTGTAAATCAATATATCACATGTAATAAATCCTCATGGCATGCATCTTATACAATCAACATTAAGCAAAGATACATGCACAATACGAATGTATATAGCAACGGAAACTTGACGGAAAAACATACCTCCAGCCATTGCTCCGGTAATGTCTAACTCCACAGATGCTTGAATCTTCTAGCCTCTCTTTTAGCACGATGATGGTGTATGCTTAGTACTTAGTGAGGATAGGGAGCAAACCATGTTTTAAACTCGTTTCCATACCTCTGCCTATCACAGAGGAGGAAACTCGGGAGTATGGGCACAAAGTGAGAAGCATGGGCAATAACATGTGGATGGACCATAATTTGGTTAGGTAAAATTTAAAAACTTACAATGACAGTTTTAGCCTCTTTGTAGCTAAACAGGTAATGTAAAGAAAATTGAAGAAGAGAACATCCAACTTAGTCCCTAACTTACGAAAATTTGGGGACAAGGACTATGTATCATTATAAATTTTGTCCCTCCTAGTTTCATAGTCCACCAACTGGGGATTTCTGTTCTTTCTTTCTAGCTTCACCGCCCATGCAAACCATGACCCAACAATGTACTTGCAGTATACAAATGAACACGTAGGCCATTAAACTTCATCTCATGAAGTTATTGTTGTGAAAATCGACCGGATTAGAGCAGGTTCGCAGTTAAATAGGACTGATGGGAATAGTAATAAACACATAAATTTTACGTGAAAAACTCCCAAATTATGGTAAAAACCACAGGCAAGGATAGAAGACTTTTACTACTTGAAAAATTGGAGAATTACAAGGAAAAACTAGACCCAAAAATATACAAAATATTTTTGGGTCTCTCTTTCTCTCTCGTTTCTCTCACCTCACTTCTCTCTATTTTTTGCTCTTCTGTTTTTTTATTGCTTTGTTCCTCTCCTACCTATTTATAGGCAGGAGAAGGAAGAGATGGTTGGCCAATTTGGCCAACCACTCTTTTGGCTTATTAGGCATAAAAAAAACGGTGCCTAACTTGCCTATCAAGGTTGACTGCTAACCAATGTTGACAGCAGCCATAGTTGTTGACAATTCTCCCACTTGAAGATTTGATTGATTGTCAATCATATCTTCACACTGTTCTTTCTATCTTTCCGCTTCATGTTGCTTACGTCTCTGTCAGGCCACACGAGGATCGACACCACATAAACTTGTCACCATTGATTGCTTTTGTCATAAAATCTGCTAGGTTATCTATTGTATGAATTTTCTGTATATTCACCGTTCCTTCTTCCACTATCTAACTAATGAAGTGATATTGAACTCAGATGTGTTTTGTCTTTGAATAAAATGCTGGATTCTTGGCAAGATGTAAAGCACTCTGTCTGCCACAATACAGAGTAATATTCTCTTCTTTATTCCCAAGTTCTTCTAACAACATCTTCATCCACACTGCTTCTTTACTTGCTTGTGTAGCTGCTACATATTTTGCTTCTGTTGTTTACATAGCCACAACTGACTGCAATTTTGAAACCTAACTCACAACTCCTTTAGGTAGTGTAAACACATATCCTGTAGTGGATTTACTTTTATCAAGATCACCTACATAATCAGCATCAACATATCCTTTGATAATAGAATCTGATCCTCCATAACCTAATGCAACATCTGAGGTTCCTTTTATATATCTAAGAATTCTCTTGACAGTATTCCAATGCTCTCAACCAGGATTCGCCATTTTGGAATTGAGTGGTGACTCTAGCTATATCTAGAGGTGAAAAACTCTTTGTAACTTGATTGATGATAGTGGAGTTTTTCCTTACTAGACTAGGTCTCGTGGTTTTTCCTTTTTCACATTGAGGGAGGTTTTCCACGTAAAAATTGCTTATGTTCTTTATTTCTTGCTGCTTAATTTCGTGCATTGGTGAGTTTGTTGGCTGCTGTTTTTCTTTTAGAATGGTTGTGGTTGTTCACACAGGGAAAGGTTTATTGGTTCTAGTTTGTTGCCACTGCATGACAGACACCTCCTTTCCCAATAGATTTAGTAGCTCAAATTTTATCAGTATCTTTATCTTTGAGTTAGCTTCAATATGAGCCTTGAATCACAGGATTTTGCCACCTGAGTGAAAAGTTATAATCAAAACATCGTCGAAAGGACATTCTGGCGATTCAAAATCTGACGCAAATTTTGGGAATTTATTTCTCCTAAATTCCAGCTTAGAAAAATCTGCAATTAGTCCCAAAAAATCCGTCAATGAGTCAAGAATTTAAGTATGAAATTTCAGGATTTTTGGCTAAACCAATCTTGAGATAAAAATCCCACAATGGCTAAAGGTCAAGTCTGCCAGAAACTCATAATTTGCTTCTTTTAAGAGTTTTTCTTACTTTAGGCTTTTAAATGTCCCTAATTTAATATGTTCCTAAAAGTAGAACAAATAACTCTTAATTAGTTCATTTAATCATTAAATGGACAAGAGATTAGCAAATTATAAATCTAAAATTAATATAAACATGTCCATTAACATTCACCCAACTTAATATTTTCACGAAAGTACAATAGATTTACCCAAGGCTTTACTGAACCGACACCATTCAACTCTTAATACTATCTCTCAACCTCAGTTCCCGTGAAAGAATTTCACACCTAATAACATGACCAACTTGTGTTAACCTTGTCAGACAATTTTTCTAACTACTTTCACTTAAACAATAATTAATAAAAACAACTCAAGTATTTAATCAACTAAGAACTTAATAACAAAATACTTGATACAAAAGAAAGAAACTTCGCTATGGACTTATCTTCTCAAAATAATCTAGCTGAAACTCTTCACCATAACTGATTCATTCATCACAAAATAAATTGCAGTGTTTCTTTAATTAATAATCAATACCCATTCCACCTTTGATAATATTCACAGTGTAATAGACTCACACCACAGTCACGACTCATCAAAATCACAGAGATTCACTTCATATGCTAACAAAAGCCCTTCACTGTGACTCACAAATCAACTTCATCGTCACAACATCTGACACGCTACACCCTGGCTACTTTACCTTGGCTTTGCAATCTCCGCCGAGTTACCGCACCACACCACCAACATGTTCTTCAGCAATTTTCTTAATATATGTCGCAAGCTCTTATTTTCTTCATAGACACATAACCCATGCAACTTCAGTGACTCACGCACATATCTTCTACTGCCGCACACACATCACTAGGTCACCTCATAATGCGTGTTTTAATGGACTTCTATATCAAAACAAAGAAGTGGGCAACACTAACTATAGTGATTCATGGCAACTGCTCCATATTAACGTGTATGACCTAAACTCAAATAATTAAAGAGAGTTTATCTTCACCATGCAATAGTAATTTTCAATTTACCAAAACTCAACAACCAATTAACACACACCACATCTATAGATATCAACAACATGAGTCATGATAAAGCAAACACCCAAAGAGCAAGGACAATGCTAGAGACATACACGCAGTGTAATTCCCAATAAAAAATATAATATAGTTACACCTCATCTTAATTTGAAATTTAAGATTTGCAATATTTTGAAGATCTAATAATCAAAAATGCCAAAATTAAATAATAAGATATATAATAAATATCTTAACAATACATATAGACCCCGTTTGGTTGGCGGGAAAGTAAAGTAAATTTCGAATATGATTCCTCCAAAAATAAATCTATGGAAAGTAAAGATATTCACATATTTGGATATTTATAAGAATTCTAATAGGAAAGTTGAGTGGATTCTTATTATAGTGTTTGGTATGCTACAGTATTTTGTGGAATGTAACTTAATTTTGTCTTTTGTTTTCAACTATATCCCTACAAATTGAATAAAAATTGAAATCGTTAAATAAGGAAAAATATGAACATGAAGATTTTCGATTGAAACTTCTAACTAAAAATATTCAAAATCCTACTAACCGGAGAACAATAAGAATAGTTGAAGACGGTATTATGAATATCGGTACATACCGGACCAAAACCGGTATGAAATAAAGGGTGGGTCGTACCGGGTTTAAATAATGATCAGTACCGACTTGTTTCAAATAGTATCGGTCGGTATCAAAAAATTTTAAAAATAGGACTTTTTTGCAAAACTTTCAAAAAACTTTAAAATTTCTATCCCTCCCTCTTATCTCTCCTTCCCCCCTTTTTTCAAGGTTTTTTAATTAGTTATTTTATTTATTTCAACTTTTATAGTTATTGTGAATTTTTAAATTTTGTTTTTAAAATAATAATAAATATGTTTATTACTGATAATAATTATAAATTAAAAATAAATTATTTTTAATTAAATTTATTTTAATATTTTCTATAATATTTATTAGTAAAGTATTAATACAAATATTTTATTTTAAAATTAAATAATTTAAAAATTATTATTTATAAACTAATATTTATTATATATATTTTTAATTATTAAATACAAATTTATTTGAAATTTATAAATTTTAAATTTAATTATATTTATTAATAATTATTAAATTAAAAATTAAATTAAAATTTTGATTATTATTTACTATTATGATTTTTGGAAACAGGGTTAAAAACATGCAGTACAACTATATAATATGCCAATAGATTATTTTGCAATTTTAAAAAATTTAGGGATTATTTCATAAATTTAAAAAATTACCCGAAACGGTACTTGGTATTAACGAGTACCAATATAATACCAAAAGAGAACCCAATCCGGTACCAAGTCTGGTACGGTATTATTAACATTGGTTGAAGAGGATATAGGGTTTTATAAAAGAGTTGTCGTAGAGTTGAGAGAGAAGAGATGGTTAAATTGGCTAGTATATTTTTTAGATTAAATTCCTAAGGAAAGTAATTTAAATACCAAGCGGGTGCTGGGATTTAGAATCCAAGAAAAGTGCTACTATTTTCCCTATATTAGGAAATTTTTTACTTTCCTAACTACTAAAAAAATGAACCAAACATGATAATATAAATTTTAGGAAAAAGATTATTTTCTCGAGCAAAAATCCATGCTAACAAAACAAGTCCATAGTGTAATCCTCTCAAATCTAGTTTACTTTTCCATATGATTTGGAACAGCGTAGAATATATGCATCTTTGTTTTTGACTCGGTTCAAAAATAAGTTGTTCATGAACCGCAAATGCACGATTGTCAATGTGAGTAATAAATCGGTAAGAACCGAGTCGTGTCCACAGGGATTAAGAGAAAATTCAATTCCACACTAGCTAACGATATTTCAAATCTGGTTGGATGAAATTTTAGAAAATTAAAAATAACGGAAAGAAATTTTTTTTCTTTTTTTAACAAAATAAGTTAAATAAATTTCTAAACAACTACCCAATTCAATGTGTCCAAAATAACTATGAGTATGAAAAATTTGTGCAGTAACTAATTGAGAAAAAATTTCAACAATTTGCTAATTAAAAGTTTTAGCGGTAAAGAGGAATGACTTTCTCTTAGGAAATGATATTTTTGTCAACCTTAATATTGAATTACCTACTTTCCACAACTGAAATATTCGACCTTTGTAGGTGAATTTTAAGAGTAATTAATTCACTTTTCCCAAAGATGAATTAATTTATCCACTCTAGATGCCATTTAGTAATCCCTTACTTAAGTTTTTTCTAGAGTTTCTTAACTTCCAAAACTTCAATTTTGACCTCCTAAGTTTCTTGGATCTCCCAACTCACAAGAAAATCTTAGTCAAATTTTCCTTTAATTTTCTAGCAAAAACTCCCTTCTCCCAAAGGCGAATTTATACCAAGGCATTTTCCAATAGTCCAAAGGAATAACAAATAAATCCAAGGAAAAATCAACAAGCATATGAATATTCAATCATGGATTATAGCAAATTTTAATATTAAAGCATCATCAAAAATATCAAATCCTTAAGAGAAATTAAAGTTCTAGCCACAAATCATCACGCCAAACAATCCACAAACATACAACCTAAATAAACTCATGATAGAATCAATTTTAAAATAAAGAACAAAGCTCCAAATATGTAGCAAAATAAAGTGAGCTCTCCCCTCTCTTTGCGTGGAGTGCTTGCCCCAAGAGGCCGCGTTGTTGTTGCTGGTGAGTGGAAGCTCTTTGGAGAGTAGATGCTGGCTGCTTTGGTGAAGACGTGAAGGTAGTGAAAATGCCGTAAGTGGGTGAAGTACTTTGTTTGGAGGCTTGCTTTGTTAAGTTGAGAGAATGAAGTAAGAAGACTTGCGTTGATTGGTGTGGATGAGGATTGCGTGAATGAAGATGAAGGTGGAGCTGTTTTCGGCGGAGGTGTGAAGAGTTGCTTGGATATGTGTTGCTTTTGTTAGTAAAATGGAAATATTGGCTGGAGCTTTTGTGAAGTGCGTGAAGTGTGTATAATGAGAGAGCTGGTGGGAGAGATTGAGTGAAGGATTTAGCTTTTGCATATGCTGTTTATTTTGTTGTGATAAGGGAGGGGCTTCAAAAATGACTGCAGCGTTGAAAGTGGATGAAAGTGGATGGAAGCTTGTTTTCTTGTGCGTGGATTATGGCTATGAAATGGAGACTTTTGTGTTGTTGAGAGAGTTGTTAGAGAGATGCCGTGAGGGAGTGGTAGATGGGGATTGAAAAATCAAAGGTGGGGGCTGCTTGATTGAGAGGCTGAATTGAATTTCTCTTCTTTGGTGGCTGGTGCTTTTTTGGTATCTTGTGCATGGATTGGAGGCTAGTTGTTGGTGAGTGGAGTGTTAAGGTTTGTCACCGAAAGTGGGGGCTGCTTTGTGAGTGGAAAGTCAAGGATGGAGGCTTTTTGTGAATGGAGAGTGCATGTACATGGGCTGGTTGGAATGGTTTTTTTTAAGGCCAATTTCGACAATGCATAAAAATTAAACGGTGATGATTAACTTCAATATGAGACTTGAATCACGAGATTTCTCCATCTGAGTCAAAAGTTATGGCCGAAAAATCGTCGATAGGTCATTCTGGCACTCCAAAATCTGACGTGACTTTTGTTAATTTATTTCTCCTAAATTCCAGCTCAGAAAAATCTACAATTGGTTCCAAAAAATCCATCAATGATTCAAGAATATAAGTATGAAATTTCAGAATTTTTTGCTAAACAAATCTTGAGATAACAATCCCACAATGACTAGAGGTCAAGTCTGCCAGAAACTTAAAAACAGTGCAATTCAAGTCTATTTGTTTCATTTATACATTTTACATCATCAAACCTCGAATAATGCTAAACATGATAAACGAACCGTAGATGAATATAAAAGACTCTGAATTAAGTCCTAAATGTATATAAAAATATAAGTGTATTAGTTGTCTAATTACATGGATTTCCTCATTCTATCATAAGTGACAGGGATCACATGTTCATGAGCACATTTTGGCAAACATTATTCAAGCTATAAGGCGTTGCATTAAATTTGAGTTCCAGTTATCATCCCCAGTCTAACGATCAAACAGAAGTCACAAATCGCGCCTTAGAGCAATACTTATGTTGCTTTGCTAGAGGTTAGCCTCGTACGTGGGTAGATTAGATACCATGGGCTGAGTATAGCGATAATACTAGTGTTCATTCTGCCACCAAAATCACCCCTTTCGAAGTTGTTTATGGTGTACCGGCTCCCTTACTCATCTCTTATGTTCTCGGAGAGTTTGGCTCCTTTTTTGTCCCATATTGGTTGGGAACAACAATTGAGACAAGGCTCTTACCTATATAAGGAGGTTGTTACCTCCTTGTTTAATGCACCAATACAAAGTCAAAGACTTGTATGACAAATTTGACTCTAGTTAAATTCCTCTTTTGAGGTGAGAGTTGGAGGGTTTGTCTTGGATATTTCTTTGTGGGTGTGTTGGTGTATTAGGGGATTGGGTGAGAGGAAAAATTGTGTGATTGTAAGAATTTTTCATATAGTGGATTTTCTTCTCGGTGCCCGTGGTTTTTTCTCCGGTTTGGGAGTTTCCACGTAAATTCTCTTATGTTGTTATTTTTTGATATTTTTGTCTATCAAATATCCTTGGGTGTGGGTTTGGAAGGTCTAAATTCCCAACACCGTGGGCCTGTTGTTGTTATCGCTGCTCAAATTGAAGTGCAGGACAGTCACATGTGCTCTAACCAATATTGCTCTGTTGGCAGTGACTTCCCGACTTCTAGGGTTATTTAAGGAAAATGGCACTAATGGAGTTGGATACATTGTATTATTTGGTAATGGAGAGAGAATGAAGATCGATGAGAATTACAATCTTCTTGATGTGTTTCTTGACAATCGTATTAATGTTCTTCGTAGTTGCTTTAATCCATCAACCGGATGGAAACACAGTGTAGAATCAATGATCAGTTTGCTTGACGATCCTGATCCTAAAAGAATGTATTGTCAGTGTTGTATATCTGCAGAAGAAAAGTGTTGATGGTTCAGCTGGAGATAGGGAGAACTTCACCAGGATGTGAGCTTCAAATCAGCTTCAAGTTCTAAGCTCCAATTTCAGGGAAAACAGAGCAGTAGCAACAACAATAAGCACTTTAGCAATAAACTAAAGATTAACTCCAAATGCTCCAGCAGAAACTGAACTTCAACATCACAACAACATCTACATTTGTAGACTAAAACCATTTTCTGAAATGGCAAGTTGAGGTAGCAGTGTATGTAACTAGAGTTCGAGAGATTAAAAATCAATATTTGTAAACACTGAATATATGTAAACCAAGAAGCTCCAAAAATGGATTTTGCACTTTCAAATCTGCTTATTCCACTCAAACATCGTACTACTTAGCTCTCTTTCCATTCACACACACTTGCACTGAGGAGCTTTATATTTAGCTCTAACATGTTCTGATACAATTTGATCTTAAACTAAAAGATAAAGACTTGAACTGATGAGTAAAACTAGACTAGTACAGACATTTCCTGAT
>JAOQMP010000005.1:1597370-1621028 GCA_027563575.1 Erythroxylum pedicellare | reverse complement strand
AAACAACTAATTCCACAAAATCTGCTTCCACTAACAGTAACCTTATGACCACGTTTGTACGAGATTAACTCCAACATTTGTGAGCCAAATGCATTCGTATGGAGATAAAATTAGTGATGAAATTATGGTGGCTAAAGTTTTAAGAAGTTCTAACTCCTGAATTTGATCATGTGGTTGCGACTATTGAAGAGTCTAAGGGTTTATCAATTTTTTCGTTTGATAAACTAATGAGGTCTTTACAAGCCCACAAAGCAAAAATTAACAGGTCACCTACTGGAGAAGAAGAAAAGACGTTTCAGACAAAAGGGGAGCAAAATTTCTCTATTTAGCCTATGAGAGCAAGGGGTAGAGGAAACTATTAAGGACGAGGACGAGGACAAGGACATAACAGTTTTCTCCACTGCTCTTATTGCAACAAGTACGGTAACACATGCAATTTTGTTGGTCTAAACCAGAGGAAGCCAAGTTTGCAGAAGAAGGAGATGAACAAGATGACTACTTGTTCATGGCTTCATCAAACATTGACGAGATCTAGCAAAGAACTGTGGTATCTCGATAGCGGCTACTCACATCATATGACAGGGACAAATCTAAGTTTAGAGACTTTGATGAATCAATAAAATCAGTAGTTCGTCTTGAATCAATAAAATCAGTAGTTCGTCTTGGGGACAACAAGCAACTCCAGATTGAAGGACGAGGTACCGCAACTATTAGATTAGGTAACCACACAAAATTCATTAAGAATGTACATTTTGCTCCATGTTTGGCTCGTAATCTCATAAGCGTGGGATAATTGTTTGAATCTAAATATTTAGTATTATTTGATAATAATAATAAATGTGTGGTGAAGAAGAAAGCTACTAGTGAAATTCTTACAGTTGCACAAATGATACCAAACTGAATGTTCCTTCTCAATTTTTCAGAACATGTAGCCATGGTAAGCAAAGTAGTTGGGAATATTGAGCTGTGGCACCTAAGGTACGGGCATTGCATCACTAGAAAAGATGTGTGAGGGATGTGTTCTTGGAAAACAATCCAATAAGGCGTTTCCAATAGGAAAATCCAAATGTGCTACTCATATTTTAGAACTGATACATGTTGATCTATATGGTACAATGAGGATCAAATCATTAGCAAGAAGTAAATACTTCTTGTTATTCACCGATGACTCCAGTAGGATGAGTTGGATTTTTTTCTTGCAACATAAGTCAGAGACTTTTTAGCACTTAAAAAAATTCAAGGCGTTGGTAGAAAAACAAAATGGAATGAGCCTGAAGGCATTACGAATTGATTGCGGAGGTGAGTTCACGTCAAACACATTTATTGATTTCTGTGAAGAACATGGTATAAAGAGAGAGTTGATAGCTCCATACACGTCTGAGCAAAATGGCGTAGCAGAACGAAAGAATCAAGCTGTCATATAAATGGCTCGATCAATGATGAAGGCAAAGAAAGGAGTGACCACTGTAATATATCTTATCAACATTTCACCCACGAAGGCAATCTGGAACCAAACACCATATGATGCGTGGTATGGAAGCAAAACCTCAGTAAGCCACTTACGCATATTTGGTTGTATTTGTTATGCTCTGCTCACAAGTGACAGACACAAGTTGGAAGAGAAATCGAAAAAATACATATTCAGTGGTTACCGTACCAAATCAAAAGCCTGTAGACTTTATGATCCAGAAAATGAGAAGATTATAGTGAGCAGAAATGTGGAGTTTGATGGGCAAGGTTGTTGGGAATGGAAGGAATAAAGTAAGGACTCAACCACCAATCAGAGATAATGGAGGAGCAAGAAATAACAATTGACGTGGTAGCTAACACTCCGCACAACTCACAAAAGTCAACACCAATAAACTCAAGTTTAGTCTCCAAGTCAGCGCCTTCACTAGAGGACTCACCACGACGAAAATACAAGCCTTTTAGTCAAGAGATTTATGCCACCTCACCACTAGTCCTATTTGTCGAGGACCCATCACATGTAGAAGAGACTATGAAGCAGTAAGATGGCAAGAAGAGCTTAAAGTCATCGAAAAAAATAAAACTTGGGAGTTAGTTGACATACCATAAGGTGAAAATATAATTGGTCTGAGATGGATTTTCAAAACAAAGTTTTTGTAAGATGGAAGCATAAAAAAAATAAGGCACGGTTAGTAGTAAGAGGCTATGCCCAACAACTAGGTAGTAGTAAGAGGCTATGCCCAATAACTAGGGAAAGACTTTGAAGAAACTTTCTCGCCAGTTGCTCGATTCGAAACTATTCAGGTTATATTGACACTAACAGCGCAGAAATAGTGGACAGTTTTTCAATTTGACTTAAAGTTAGCTTTTTTAAATGGAGAATTGTAAGAGAAAGTTTATGTGGCTCAACCACTCATATTTGAGAATCAAAATGAGCCAAATAAAATGTTTCGACTCAAGAAAATGCTTTATTATTTGAAATAGACACCTTAGACATGGTATAACAAAATAGATGAGTTATTCCACAATAATGGTTTTGAAAGAAGTATGCATGAGCCTACTTTGTATGTCAAGAGGCAAGGTACAGATCAATTTATGGTAATAAGCTTATATGTTGACAATATGATCTATATTGGGTCTTCATCACGTATTATATTTGAGTTCAAAAAATCTGTGAAAAGAATGTTTGACATTACTGATCTTGGAAAGTTGAGATATTTTCTGGGCTTAGAAGTTACTCAAATAGATGATGGCATTTTCATGACACAAAGGAAATATGTGGAGGACACGTTAAAAAGATTTAATATGTTGGGGTAAAAAAATGTTGCTACTCCGATGAATGTCAATGAGAAGTTATGGTCAGGTGATGAAACTGGAATGGTGGAGGGAAGCTTATACAAAAGTTTAATTGCTAGACTTATTTACTTGACACATTCCTGTCCAAATGTGAGTTTCTCAGTTGGTGTTCTTTCTTGTTTCATGCATAAGCCAAGTAAGCATCATTTTGGAGCTGCAAAAAGAGTATTACATTACCTTGTTGGCGCTAAGGATTATGGTATTTGGTTTTGTGAAGCTCAGATTTTTACTTTAAAAGGGTATAGTGACAATGATTGGGTAAGTTCATTAGAGGACAACAAAAGTACTACAGGGAGCTGTTTTTTTCCTAGAACAACTCTAATATCATAGAGCTCAAAGGAACAAGCGACTGTGGCCCTTTCTTTGATAGAAGCAGAATATATAACAACTACAGCTATTGCTTGTCAAGTAGTGTGATTGCGAAGGTTGCTTAGTGATTTTGGTATGAACAAAGTGAGGCAACAAAAGTGTTTTATGACAGTAAGTCAGCTGTCTTACTCGCGAAAAATCTGGTATATCACAGCAGGACTAAGCATATTGAAATCAAGCACGATTTCATAATAGAATTGATGGTCAAAAGAGAAGTTAAATTGGAAAATTGCAAAACTGAGGAATAGCTTGCAGACCTTATAGCAAAGATCTTACCATTCATGAAGCATAAGGAGCTTTGCACTCATTTAGGAATCTCCAAATTCAAATGAAGGGGGAGTATTGGAAGTCGTTTGAATTTTTCATTTATAGTTGCTATTTTGGTTTATTAAGTAGCAAAATAGACGTGGAGAACTCTTAGTTTCCCATTAGTTTATGTTGACAGTCTTTCTACTTTCCTGTTGTTTACATTAAGAGTCCTCTTAGTTTCCTATTATTAAACGGGTGTTGTAACGTCTGTCTTGTATAGCCTATTTATAGGCTCAGTTCTGGGTTTATTTATACACTTGAGCTGCAGACTCAAAGAATGTTGGTTTTCATTGTTTTGTTTGTCCATTTCTAAGTCATTGCTATTCATCTTTTTGTTTGTTAATTTCTAAGACCATTATCTTCTATGGAAGGAAGTGTTGCTTTTGTGATGTTGGTTTGAGGCAAAATAGTAAAAACTCTATCCACTTTTGTGTTGTCAGGACGCTGAGTTCGTTTGAATTAATATTATTAATTCCTTTAGTTTCATCTGTAGAACACAAGCTGATGACAAAATATACATACGTCCGTGCATAGACGGATAACAACTGTTTCATGAAAATAAGTAGCAGAAGAAAAGGACGCCATGAATAGAGTTGGTAACAGATTCATATGAAAAAGCTTCAAAAGACTTTAACTATTACTTATCGCGATGGAAAATACAACATAAGACTCTCTATATATATATAACAGACAGTTGAATTCTCTAAATGGACTACTCTTCTCTTCACAAAGTAATGGTATTATAATTAAAAGCAAATTAATCAAGTTTCCTGTCTATATAAAAGCTTAAAATCTATGACGTGAGATGATCAGGAATAAAAATTTTCTGCTTTACAAGAAAATAAACTAGACAATTATAGGATCAAATTCTTTGTCTAAGAATCCCTTGTCCAACCTTGTCGAATATTAAAAATGTTGTCATTCTATTTACAAAAATTCACAAACTCTGTTAGTTAACGCATACAACTCATGAGCTAAGCCGACAGAGAGGCTTCCAATTTTCACCGCCTCTTAACATCCTCATCGTCTTTATCTTCATCTTCATTGTCGCTAGTTCCATAGATTCCTTCACTTTCTCTGGCCAGTGGCTATTTAAATAGCAAATGGAGCAGAGTAACAATAACAACAGACTTGCACACTTACTAGAAGAATGCTGGGAATTGATCTTCAAATCCCTAGGCATCACCACTTAAAACCCCTCTCTTTAGTTAGCACACACTTCCTCTCCGTCACCAATCTCCTCTACCTCATTCATACCGTCTCCTCTCTCTCCCCCCTTTCCTACACCTTATAATACCAGATTCCCGAATCTCAACCACATCAAAGTGTGCAACTTTTACGGAGACCTTGATTCAATTCTCTACCTAATCTCTCAATCTAGATTAGATATTGAATCCCTCGGAGGTTGGGGTCGAAAGTGAGGAATTTGAAGAGACTTAACTGTTCAAAGATGGGTTCTTTATGATACAGTGATCTTTCAAAAATTGGGTCGTTGTTTTCGATGCTTAAGGAGCCCGCTATCGAGTTTCCTAAGTATAATTTGTGTTTTAACCCAATTGGGTCTTTGACTTTTGAACAATTTGTTGAAGTTTTGACCGATAAAGGGTTGCTTGATTTGTCAACGAAGATCAAGAAGTTGTGTAAGATAGATGTTTCTGGATATCAATTTATTATAGATAGGTTGTTACTTGTGTTATCGTTGAAATGCATGTTACTTAGTGAAGTAGTGATTCGTGACTGTGATTTTATATCTCATAATGGGATTGGTAGGGCTATGCGAAGTATTTATGAATTGAGTTTAATTTCATTTGATAAAATTGAAATCCCTTCCATTGATTTGTAATTTATTGTGCAAAATGTTTGAGTAAACTTGATATCTTGAAGTCAATTATCTCTAATGAAATACTTAGTTTAGTTGTAAAATCTTGTCTTCCAATCAACAAGCTGACTATTGTGCACTGTTATGATTTCTCTTTTGTCAGGGTCTCTTATTTACTGAACCAGTATTAGTTATTTGGATACTTGGATCTTAAAGGGGCTAATTTCCTTACAAACGAGTCCATTATTGGGCTATCCAATTATCTTCGTAACTTAAGCCTTATAAACCTCAGTTTGTGCCCTAGACTAGCAAGTTCAACCTTTTTTATACTTACGAGAAACTATCCTTCATTGGAATACCTTAGAATGGAGAGGACTAATCTTGGTGTTGAACATATAGTGAAATATTTGGTCAATCGTCGAGTCAAGTCTTTAAACTTGATAGGGAATGATAACTTGAGTGATGAATGCATAAAAGATATTGCCTTGTCTTACCATAGATTATAAGTGCTAAAGATGTTTTCCTTATATCACAAAGAAGAGGCCAAAAAAGTTCTGAGAAACTACAGGGTAATCATGCATTTGGAGATGAACAGATGTCCGGGGATAAAGAATATTGATTTAATCTTTAAACTTTCTAAATTGGAGATATTGCAAGCATAGGGACTAGGAATGGACAATGAAGCATTGGCATTGATTTCAAAAAAATGCCTTGGATTGTTGCAATTGAAGCTAGAGGGCTGCCTGAATATGACAACAAAAGGGGTGACTCAACTGGTGTAAAACCGTAGGAGATTAAGGAATATAAGTTTGAAATGGTGTGATAATATAAAAGTTAATATCATAAATTTCTTGGTGTTCTCAAGGCCGTCACTGAGAAAAATATTCCCGCCATGTGGATTTTCTCAATCTCATAACCAAGTAACATTCTTCTTGTGACATGAATGTTTACTTTGCCAAGGGTAGCTTCTGGAGCACTTTAGAATGTATTTGGTTGAACTGTATAAAGTTTTTATTTTCTTAGATTAAATTCTTTATAAAGTTCAATTGTAATCTCTTAACTTGATAATATCCTGTACCTCTTTCCTTTTGCTTTTCAATATTATTTGTTGTCTCAACAAACTTGCTTTATAGAAACTTGCATCAACTTTCATAAACGCATTGTAGTTAAATTTTCATGATCAACTGTCATTTTTCTTCAGTTTTCCTAAGTTTATTTAATTAATTGCATGGAATCTTTATGGTGTTCCCAAATACTTCCTCTCGAAGCAGTCACCACTCTTGATCCAAATCCAATACAAAATTACCATCTTGATGCTTCAATTGGAAGCTTTTTAGATACCCCTTTTAAAAGAAGAAATCCAAAGTGATGATTCATGTATAGGACCTGAAAGCCATAACATCAACTCTCTTAGCATTTTTCCAAACAGTAAATAATTATTAAAACTATTCTAAGACAAACACATAGGTTAAGAGGTGAGAAAATAAAGGAATCAGCTAAGATAGACGAAATAAGAAAACAAAACAAATGAGAATATATATGAATACAAACCTAGTCATTTAATGTAAGCAGAGCATATGCTAATTAACAAACTCTATATAATATTGTTCTTAAATTGTCATCTTGGTCCAGACATCATAAAACATGATCTCTACGGATAAAATACAGAACCTAAGGAAAAACATTAAAGCACTGTGAATTGTACATAGATGGTGTCAAATTCAATATAGAGTTAGTTGCATTATCTTCTTTACAGTGTAGAACAAGAGTCTGTTACGTTAAAACTCAAGCTTTCTACACAATCCCAAATAAATAACCCTTGATTTAACAGTTGACTTTAGAGGAGCATCAAGATAAGTTGCTTGCAATCCGATGTTCAAGCTCCTTAACAAGCTTGCTTAGAACCAATTATACCAATTATTGCAGGCGGAAAAAGGCACAAACACAAATAATATTTGTTGTAACACTTATTCACACTAAAATATAAGAACTATGGAGTTGCAACACAATGCAAATATCTACACTAGGGAGTGGGGATGAGATAATTTGTAATTTCTAATGATATTCTGATTTTTTGTTTTCGAAAAAGGAAAACTTATTTTTGTCAAAATTGTTCAAAAGCTAATTTTAGATAATAATGGAGTTTGGTGCTATACAAAACTCTTAATTACCTATCTTGATTTGCTGCAATTCATAATATTATAAAATATAACAGGTGTATAATCTCTTACCTTTGCAACTTCGTTTGGCTTCTTGTCTACCAATAGAGCTTGAACAAGCAGATTCATGGAATCACTGGACTGCCAGAATTATAAAGATTTTAAATTTAGTAATTGTCAATTATATCTATGTGGGGTAAAACTTTTTAAAGTACAAATGCTTTTGTGGACATGGTAGGTTTTACGGTTCCCCCAAATTTCCATATTCCATTTCCACCACTATATTTCCATTCAAAATAGGATTTGAGTGCCAAAACGTTGTTCACAACTCTTGCAGATTTTCCTCCCTAAAATTTTTTTAGAAAAAAGGACAACAAAACATACAATAGAGAGATTGCATCGTTTTACACGAAGAAGCCTACTACATTTCCAAAACAACATTCTATCTCCATTCTCCAACATAAAACCAAATTATATCTAGTTATCACCCAAAACTAACCAAGAGATGTCTAAGATTCGAGCAAATATTGCATGAGAATTTGACTCCTTTAATATATGAAAAATGCCATTTGGACATAAAGCTATACAGTAACTCATTAACTACTATTTCCTCTTTTACAAATACAAAACATGCCACCAAGGCATGGAAGAGAACAACCACACTTTTCATTGTAAATACCAACTCCTAAATTGTTTGGTTTGATGCCAACTCTCAAATTGTCAAAACCAAATGTTTGTTGTGCCTATCAATCAAAAATACATTTTTAATTAATTAATACAATTATTAATAAAAATGTAACATTAATATCAAATGCAATAATCGAAATTAAGAAATAAACGTAAAAAAGTGTACCATAAGTAAATCAGTCATGCACATTGAAGGTGGGATATTAGCAGTAAAACTTTGTTTACTTGTTTCTGCATGAATGATTGCTACATGCCATAACCAAGGGGTCTATGTAGCACCTCACTCTTACAGGACACGTACTCGACATCCTGAGTGATATCTGAATATGTATCCGACAAGAGTGGCCTGCTAGAGCACTTACATCACTAACTTAATCATGACATCATCATTAATACATAAATGTCACAATATTAAAAAACAAATTCCTCATTTCATTTCATAAAAATTGAATATGTACATTGTAGCATTCCATATTTCATCCCTATATGTACATTATCAAAACTAAATACAAAACACGTTACAAAGATGAGGAATTATACAAAAATTCTATCTAATCATTCAATCTCAATTGACAGACCTTTAAGTCATTTCTTCTTCTCAAAAGTATAAGAACTATGCTTGTTTTAGAGTCCCTCTGTTATTAGTGTCCTCTCTCGGTCCTGAAATGTCAACATTGCAATTTTGATGACGTTTATGAACTCAGTAAGGTAACCATCCTCGATGGTTCACTCAATTCATACAACTTATCAACACAAGAAACCAGATAATTCACATGTTATTTATCACTTAGCATCACATATCACATTCAGAATAGTCAAATCGATCATTTCAATCATTTAAAATACACTTATCAATTATAAATGCAATACACATGACACTCACTTTCATTTATTACTTTATTATGACCGAGTGCCTTTTTACTAGCCTATATCCTTTGTGAATACCGAGCTTGTATCATATAATGTCCCATATCTCTTAGTAGATATCGGGTGCAATAGCAATTGAGCCAGAGGCTCTTATCACATTTTGAGCTTTAAGCTCTTTTTACTGGCAACTCCAGTCACAATTGTCTTTATCTTTCATACATTCATGTAATGAAATGCATCACATTTACATATTTTCAACAATCATCAAATTTTAGTTTTCATATTCAGAACACATTTATCATCAGACGTTGGTCTGACATTCAACAATAATGTTGAGTATCATTTATTTCATCAAATTCACATACAAAGAGTGCTTCCAATATCTCATTCATACATCAAACGCCTTGGACATTCAATTTCAGGAATCAACACAATCAAATTCACATCATAATTCAATATAAAATTTAAGACAACAATTAATTAAATGAGACCATCTAGGTTACTCACCGGTTGCTCCATAAAGCTATTGCCTCAAAGTCCCGACAAGTCTAAATGTTGTCGCTCTATTTGCCATTCTATATCATGCAACATATACACATTTACGCACATCACAACTTTGCACAACTATATAAGTACCCATTTATGCACATATGTATATATGGATTATGTACAATGCATGTTCAATGACAATCTCGAGTATATTTCCTTTATTAACATCTTATGATCATTTTAAAGCTTATATATCTCTAATTTGGACTTAGATGTACACCTCAATAATACAAACTTATTCCAAGTTCATCATTCAATCAAGCACTAAGGTTTATGGCTCAATACACTTGATTATTATAATATTATCAATCAATCATTCACCAATGTTAGTCTAACATTATAAGATCACAGAATATCCAAACTCTCATTTATTCTTAATTGATACACATTACTCATCTCCCTACAATCACATTAGCATTTCTAAGAACACTTTTATTCTTATAACATTCATAAATTTCCAGATTTTATACACTTAATAACAATCCTTTCACTATGTCATATCCTCAATTACAACCTATACATATCAAACACTTTATCAACTTATTCAACCTCAAACTAGGTTCATTTCAAGTCCCATTCAAGTCTAAATGCATCATAGGAAAGTGCCTTACCATTTGTTGTTTCAAACATCACATAAAAGAAGAATAACTCACCTTGATGGCCTTTCCAATTTTTTCTTAAGACAGACTTTCGAGTTAATTTTGCATGGCAAATTTGACATAGAAAATGTGGTATTTAGGCAATATATTCTTCTAAACAAATGTTCTCATATGTCTTAAGTTTCTAACGACACCAATTTAATACAATTTGGTTCAGTATTCTGCAAGTTATATACAAAATACTACCTACTATTCTCAAACTGCAACTGCACCTAGTATTCAACTTCAAGTCAAATTTTGAAACTCTTAAAGACATAATTAAATTTTGATTCCTCCATGAAATTTGTGTTCATATGTGTCTAGTTTAATTTGAACTTAAAATCATCCTATGTGACTATATACAGATCAAGTTATGGGTGCATGTTCAGTGGAAACACTCCATTTAACATATTCAAGCACACATTTAACTTCATTTTCATCCTAATTCTCCTCATTTCAAGAACATCACTCAACATCTTGGTTAACATAACTTTCAATTTCATTATACCCTTAGTTCCCAACTCATAACATCTACATAAAAACTCATCACTCATGGTTTTCATATTCTCAAAACAGAACACAAACACATGTATTCATCCATCAACTTTCTACACTCATTGAAACACCATTATAATGATCATTCTACCTCAAAAACATCTCTATAACAACTTATGAATTATTACTCATCATAAACACAAAAACAAGCCATAAATATATTCATTTATTCATCCACAATTTAACATAAAAATCAACTTCATTTACACTTTCAATCTATCTCCTAATGATCATTATAAATGCCTTCATTTAGCCAACCCAAGAATGTCATTAATGCACTAAAAGAAAAACCATAAACCTCTTTATTTTTACACCCACGTTATAACATACATGTAACTCCATGATCATGATCATTTAATCTCAAATCATTCACCATAAATATTTCATTTACAACTACCCATGGAGATTAACATGCTACTTACTTTATTTATTCAAAGTTTCTTCAAAATTTCCAAGAACTATAGCTTTCCATGCATCTTACGGTCATCAACATGGAGGTGAAGTAGGTTAGGTTTTCTAGTGGTAAGATGATGAAGATAAAAAAAATGGAAGTAGCAAGTGAAGGATGAGAGCAAGGTTCAACGTTGATGAGAAGAGAGTGTAGTAGATGAAGACCAAAAAATGAAGAAAGTGAAGAAGGGAGCATAAATAACGAAAATAATGGGTGAAAGACCATGAGATGGTCTTTCAATTAGGTAAAAAATGTGAAAAGCAAAGTAACAAATGCTTGTTGAGTGTCATAACGTGTGACATGACACTTACCACTTAAATAACCAATTTAATAAATCAATTTCTTAAACTAACTAATGTCTCTTAACATCTAGTCCATTTGTCTCCAAATCTTCAAACCATTTATAAAATTTTCCACTGTCATTTGACTCTTACTTCTACTAACACTTATCAATTATCTTACCACTTGGTATTTTTCCTAGTCCAGAAATACCCAATATTTTGAAATTTTCCTAAATTTTACCAAAAATTCAAAATCAATAAATATTATTACCAAATCAATTTTCAACACATATAAACCACAATTCTCTATATAATCACATTTATAAATTAGTCATACTTGAAAAATGTCAATGAATGCATGTACAATTATTTTAATATTAAAAAATTAATATTCACGTGTGTGTGTGCTATATTATGCATGAGTATGAAATGCACTTCCTAACTTCCTCATAAACCCTTATGAACTCTATTCTAAGGTTCTATCCCCTAACATGGCATAATGGGATATTACAGTCTAGACATAGAAAATTCAAGGTTGGGGAAAGAATGCACTTGAAGTTCACATATTGTGTTAAATTGTTCAAGGGTGGTGGTATTCATTGATTCAAGGAGCATCTTGTAGGTCGAAAAGGCAGTGCACCTATTTGTGAGAAATTTCCACCTATATTGGGCTTTAAATGGAGCAAGCTCTAAACAAGACTCCATAAAAGCCAAGTAAGAAACAAAAATCGGATCATGGAGTAAATGAAATGTTATCACCTTTCAATGACATAAACAGTAAAGATTTGCTAGCATACAAAGATTAAAACAATTTAATCAGAAAAAAGGTCATACATGTATGTTTGCCATATATTAAACAAACCAAGAAAAAAATTGCTTTATACTCATATGTGTTTGCATGCCTTGTAAATATTTACTAAAAGCATGAATGTGAATGTACCCATCTCACATAATACTAGATTGCAGAGATTAAAAAGTTAACAGGATATGACTAAGTCACATAATCAAGGATGAATTCTAGCACCAAATAACATACTTGCTTGCTTAGAGGAGCTTCCCAAGGATTTAGTTCGCCAAACTATGCATCTGAAAAAAAATAGCAATAAATATGGATAAGAAAATTCCACTCTATCCTGATCAGTGCGATGACATTAACATTAAAGTGCATATAAGAAATAGATGTCGTATTGCACGAGTTCCAAAACCAAATATAACCTGTATTCGAAGCATGTTTATTACTTACAAAAATCAAATTCGTTTAACTACTATGAGTACTTTAAAACAAGTTCTCTATAAGTTTCCATATTTTTGCCTAGCAGCACCACCACTCCCATAACATTCGTACCCTCTCCCTCTCCAAAGGAATAAAAATAACAAGGAATAAGGTATATATAAAAAATATATAATTATCATGTCCTAGTTCACCTAAAAATTGCAAGTGATTAAGTGCCTTTAACAAAAGTTTAGTAGAGAGAACCATGCATTATATTTATACATCATAAGTAGCTCACAGAAATCATATCTTAGCAATGTCTTTATTCTGAATGCTTAAAGATTATTTGCATCCAAGTGGGTCAAAAAACATTTTAAAGTAGCCAATATATGCAAGTTAGAACAAGCAACTATTCATTAATAACTGGCGAATTCAATATATGGTATTCTTAGTAGCTATTCATAATTACCAGTTTAGGTATGAAAGTTTTAAATCGATATCCAACTCTTCTCTTCCCACCAAAAATAGAGGAAAAACAAGTTTACACTAAAGGTAAAGGTTCCCAATCAATTTTAGAATTCACAACCCAAGAAGCTAGATAGTATAAGAAGCTTATATAATACTCACTATTTTGATGTTTGACTAACCAAAAATGTAAAATATCTCAACTCTTGAAAACCCAAACTAATGGCACTAAAAAGTTGAAATTCCTTCCAAAATTTTCAAACAAATTTCAGTTGAATGAATTTCTTCATGCTAAATGCTTAAGCTTGGCTTCTTCAAATTTCTTTTAAAGTCATGGTCAAACTCATACTTAGCTCAGCTTACATTTTAAGGTTCAAATTCAACTAGTTTGAGTTAAAAAAAGTTCAAAAGTCAAGAAAGCTTAATCTCTTAGGCTCATACTTTAGCTCAAACAGAACTTGAATTCAAACTCAACCCCATTAAGTAGATAGAATTAGTCATTTTAAGTATCTCAAAAGTCATCAAAGAGGGTATAAATGGAACCCAAACCGTCCCTTTCAGATAAGCAACCATTAATTAGGAATTTTCTGATCCTTTAAAAGGGGGTAAAATATGTAGACTTCTCCAAACATAATAAACAGAGAAGACTAAGTAGTTTCTTCTATCGCAACACCTTGTTAATCACATACGATAACATATTTCAATAACATGACAACCAGTCCCCTTGCAAGTTCAAAGTAATCCATTTTATATTACTTGAATTCACTTCCAGCTTTCATAATAAGACAATAAAAGGAAAATAAATAACATAAATTGTAGCCATCCTATCATATCTTGAATAGACATTAAATATTTATTTCAATTCATTTCGTTATCATCATTAGTTGACATATACTACGTCACGTAATTGTTCCTTATGAATAAGCAATGTTATCTCTCAACCAAACAAACATCCCTAATTAAGAAATGAACTTTTCACTGAAATACAATCATTTAGAAAACCTACACAACATATCACAGATTACTAATTCAAAAAAGGCTCAAACCTTTTCATTCATTCTCCTCCTCCTCCCTCATCTTCTTCGACAATCGGTATATTGACAACAACCTCAGTCTTTTCACTAGTATTACCATCCTTATCTTCAGGATATCTAACGACCACAACAGGGTAAACAAAATGACGAAAGGTGTTTTTCTTATCATTTAACAATGAGTTTTATCTCAGTGGGAAAAAGGAAAAAAACAATGAGTTAGGAATGAGTTTGGCTTGTTTGATACAATTAAAGGATGGTAAGAAAGAATAATGGCTTGAAGGTTGAAGGTCATGTGTTTCTTATGATTGAAACGACTTAGCTTAAAAATTAGCCAATTAATGTAAACAACTAATAAGTAAACTGTTCGGATTTGTCTTTAGTTGTGTTATTTTCTTTTATAATATATTGGTGAAAAGAAGAGTTTGCTTTTGCAGATTTGTGGTGTTTGCAAGAAAGTAAAAAGATCACACAACAATTTACTTGGTTCAATAGGTTAATTGCTATCTACATCAAAGGGTCTCACATAAGTAGTTCCACTAATATCAACGAAAAAGGAAACAAGTTACAAGAGATAGAGTGTTTTCAAAAAACTTGCAAGAGTTCCTTATGAACGCACTAATACTCCTTGTAAGTACTATAGCAACTCTCTTAACTTCTAATCTTCTTTTCGTAAGTCTCTCTCAGATTAATGGGTAACAGTGAAAATGTTATGTATGTGACTGATGCTACTATCTAATTTTTATAGACTATACATAGCAGTTGCATCTTGCAATCCTTCACCGTCTAAGAACAATTTAGCTAAAGTAAGTCTCATGTGCCTCTCAAGTGTACCACTTATGTTCCTCTGCTCTACGTTTTGACTTGTTCCTTTGTTGTTGTTCTTGTATCGTAGCATTCTTACACCTTTGGGTTTTGTCACCTGTTAAGATAAAAGCCTATCTCGACACCATCTCGAAACCCTAAATGTTAAACTCAATCCATTCAAGATTAAATCATTGATTTGTGTTAAAAATTGATGGAGAAGCGTGAATCATTTCACATTTATTCCCTCCTTCTCCATTGATTTTTTACGCCGATCATCAATTTGTGAGAGATTTACGAGAGCAAACCCTAGTAGACCCATCGTGCGTGAGATCGAAAGATCAGTTCTTCGATGGTTGTTGCCTTCAAGAGACCTCACAGATCTATAGATAATCTCTACAAAACATGAACTTCCTTATTGTGACAATCTTCGTACAAAAGTTTGATTGGTTTAGGTCACCTGTGATTTTCTCCAGAGTGAAGAAGCCCTTTGAGATTCTGTCTACGATGAAGTGGAGCTACACGTCAATGTGCTTGGATCTTTCTTACAAGACTAGATCCTTGCTAAGGTAGAGTGCTCTTTGACTATCTGTGTATATTATTGAAGTAGCTAAGTTAGCTTAAATTTCTGTTAAGATACCTATCAGCCATGTTAGCTCTATCACTCCCTCTGAAATTGCATAGAATTTTGCCTCTGTAGTTGATAGTGATACTATTGATTGTTGCTGTACTTTTCAACTGATTGTGTTTCTTGCTAATGTGAAAAAAAATATTGATATTGATTTATTTGTGTCTTTGTCTGCTACATAATCTGCATCTACAAAACCATGTATGTATATATTATTGTATTTAGCTAACTTAGCTTTAGAGAAACACAAATTGAAGTTTAGGGTTCCAGCTAGGTATCTAAGAACATTCTTTAGTCTTTGCTAATGCTCAATTCTTAGGTTAGCCATGAACTTGCTTAGAATGCTGATTGCATATACTAGGTCACGTCTTGTACATAGCATCATATACATAATATTACCAACTCCAACAACATAAGGGTAGTTCACCATAGTTTTCTTCTCTTCCTTAGTTTGAGGGCTCTTATTGGCAACCATCTGCAGATGTGAGCTTATAGGAATAAGATTGGGTTTTGCTTGTTCTATATTGAACCGAGCAAAAATCTTTCTGATGTAGTTCTTATAACTCAACTGTAGCTTCTCTTCCCTCCTATTCCTTATAATCTGCATCCCTAGGAGCTTTTGTGCTTCTCCCATATCCTTCATCTCAAAATGCTTACATAAAGCACTCTTCACTTCTACTATTCTACTTAGGTCCTTTCTAGTGATGACTAAATCATCTACATAGACTTGCATATACACAACCTTTGTCTTTTCTAGATCCTTGTAGTAAAAGCAGTAGTCATTAGCACTCTTAGAGAACTTCATCCCAGTTACTACCTTATGGAACTTCTTGTTCCACCGTCTAGGTGCTTATTTAAGCCCATATAGGGATTTCTGAAGCAAGCAGACATGATTAGGCTTGTCTTTATCTACAAAATTGACTGGTTGTTTTATGTAGATAGTTTCCTCAAGCTTTCCATATAAGAAGGTTATTTTAACATCCATTTGATGGATTTCCTAGTCATAGGCAGTTGCTAGTACAAGGATAAGTCTTATAGTCTTGAACTTCACAACTGATGCGAAGATCTCCTTATAGTCAACTCCCTCATTCTGTCTATACCCCTTAACTACAAGCCTTGCCTTGTATATCTTAGGTTCCGCCTCTGTAACTCCTTCTTTAATTTGAACAACCATTTGTTTTCAATCATCTTTGCTTTAAATGGTTTAGACCTAGAACCCAGGTCATATTCTTCATTAAAGAAGAGTATTCATTCTTGCAAGCCAATTTTCACTGTTTAGCATCATTTCTACTCATTGCTTCTTCATAGATTTTAGGTGCCCTGTAATTAATAGACTCTGAAACAAGACAAGCATATTCAACTAGGTTAGAGTCATGATACCTCCTGTTAGGTATTCTTTGTCTTGGTGGTCCATCTCTGGTAAGTTAATAGTCAATTAGAGAATTGTTTGTGTCAACTGGTTGTGTAGTTCCCTCCTCATTTTCACTTTTTGTTTCCTCAATTCCTTGTTCACAGTGAGTAGGGCCTTGTTCAGGCTCCTCATCATGATATTGTATGCCATCTGCTTCAGTTTCAGCTGTTGGTGGCACATAGAAGGGAACTAAAGTGTTTAGCGAGCCTAATTACTCTTGAATTTCTTTTTGTAGGTTATTTTCTGTATAATTTCTGCACAACAAAGGAAATTCATATTCCTTGAATATTACATCTCTACTAATAACAGTTTTAATGAAGCAACATGATATTGTATCCTTTAACCCCATCTAGATAGCCTAAGAAGACTCCTTTAGCTGCTTTAGGTTCTAGTTTTCCTTCTTTTGGTGTGCTTAAGCAATACAACTGAAGGTCCTTAAGTGAGCTAGGCTAGGCTTCTTCCCATTCCAAATTTCTTTAAGTGTTTTATATTCATTTCCTTTTCATAGGATAAACCTAGCATTTCCTTGACTTATCGTCTATTATAGACATGAAATATTTGTTTCCTTCTGCAGTGGGCATTTATGCTGGGCCTCAGAGATCATTGTATGTATACTCCATAATTTCCTTGGCTCTCTTAGCTCCTTTATGAAAACTAGTTCTGTGATGCTTTCTTAGCACACATGATTCACAAAATTTCATCTTCCTTTGGTCTTTTTTGTGAATCATCCCTTGTTTAGAAAGATACATCAAACTTTTATTCCCTAAACATCCTAGTCTAGAGTGCCATAACCTAGTTGAATCTGGCTCTTCATTTCCTGTGATTAGATTTACTTCGGTAGTGCCTATCATATAATAGAGCCCTCCTCTTTCAACTCCCCTTATGATCACTCTTCCATCCTTTAGGATTTCTCTAAGTCCATCCTTAGATCTTATCTGAAAGCCTTGCTTGTCAAACATACTTTCTGAGATGAGATTTCTCCTCACTCTAGGCACAAATTTGACATTGGTTAAAGTTCTTCTCTTCCCGTCAAACATGTTGATAGAGACATTTCTAATTCCTTCCACCTTTTGCTACCCAGAATCTGCCATCTTTACTTTGACAATGACTGGTTCAAATATAATGAACTAGTCTCTGTGAGGAGTAACATGTATAGTGCATCCAGAGTCACAGATCCACTCTCTGCTGAGATCTTCACTCTCTTCAGTAACAACTAGTATTTCACCACTTCTGGAGTCTTCAGGTTTCTTCACATTCCCAACATCTCCACTTTGTGCAGCCTTGTCTCTTTTCTTCTTTCTGCAATCTTTGGCAAAGTGCCCCTCCTTATTACAGTAGTAGCACTTTTTGCCTTTAGCCTTTTTCTTCTTTTCTACACCTTCTTTGGTGTGCTTATCCTTGCCATTCCCTTTCTGCCAATTTCTCTTTCTTGCTATTCTTTTTTTTGTGGCTTCTTGTCTTGTTTATTTTCGATGAACATTACTTCTGGTTCCTTCATGTATGGATCATTGTCTACAATTTCTTCCATTAGTGAATCCAACACCACCCTTTTAACAATGAGATATTCTCGATTTGCATACTTAATCACTTTCTTGAAGGCATTGAACTCAGATGGTAAAGCTTTTAAAATAACCATTAATTGATGGTCTTCAGAGATTCTTTCACCTGTAGCTTCTAAATCTTGTATCAGCTTAAAGAAGTAATCCAAATTATTATCAAGAGTTACAGTAGTGTTCTTTTTATAATTTGCGAGATTATGTAAAATTATCATCTTGTTAGGCTGACATCTTTTAGCATAGAGTTCGTCAAGCTTTAACCATAATTTATGTGCAGTATTGCAATTCTGCACTTTCCTTATCACAACCGATAATAAGTGAAGCATTAACTTGTAATGTGCAAGCCTTTGCATCTTTAGTCTCTTAACATGATTTGTTTTTACATCATACTGTTCTTTAGTTACACCATAATAGTCATAAGATTCAAGTAATGCTTGCATCTGAAGTTTTCAGATTGTAAAGTCTTCTTTACCGATGAACACGTCAATTTATTTTCCCACCATTTTATTATGTAGTTTAAAGAGGACAAGAAAGAAAAATTCTTACATATTTCTTGATGAACTTTGATTGCTTGAATAGCCAAAGAATTGCCCAGAAAGTTAAAGATAGGGTCTGATACCAATTCTGTTAAGATTTGCCTTCAATTGTATTATCTTCTTTTACAAGATAGTGATAAAAAGAAGAGTTTGCTTTTGCAGATTTGTGGTGTTTACAAGAAAGTAAAAAGATCGCACAATAATCTACTTGGTTCGATAGGTTAATTGCTATCTACATTAAAGGGTCTCACGTAAGTGGTTCCACTAATATCAACGGAAAAAAAAACAAGTTACAAGAGATAGAGTGTTTTCAAAACACTTGCAAGAGTTTACTATGAACTCTTAACTTCTAATCTTTTTTTCGTAAGTCTCTCTCAGATTTAAAATGTTGTGTGTGTGACTGATGATACTATCTTATTTTTATAGATTATATGTCTAAGAACAATTAAGCTAAAGTAAGTGTCATGTACCTCTCACGTGCACCACTTATGTTTTGACTTGTTCCTTTATTGTTGTTCTTGGATCCTAACATTCTTACATCTTCGAGTTTTGTCACCTATCCAAAATCTCTAAATGTTAAACTCAATCCATTCAAGATCAAATCTTCGATATCTGTTAAAAATTGACGGAGAAACGTGCATAATTTCACATAAGCAAAATTATTCACCCTCTACTCTTTAGATACGGCCACAATGTTTTTAATATTAGACAACGGAAGATTCTTAAATAGAGGATCCGATCCTGACAATTACATAAGGATGAAGAAGAGATGCTGACAGCACAGCAGCCAAGCACAGGGCCTTGAAGATGTTGAGGAGTTCATGTGATCATGAGTATCCATCCTACTGAACCTATAATCATGGTGAGAAGGATATGTACTCCTACGAACCACCTACCTATGGACCATATGGTATGAACCGATAATAAGGGAAGCTTCGGCTTCAGAACTACGAGGCTACCTTATAGTAGAACTGGGCTCTAGTCTGTGAATTTTGATGCATGCTCAACAGTGACAAGACAAGGTCCTTATAGGAGAAACAGCCATACCCGAATCCTTACAGAGCAGAAGAAAACACAATCCATTCTCGTCCGGTCCGGTCCGGTCCATAGTTAAGAAAAGTCCAACAACATTTTCCCTCCTACACTAACCCTCCGAATATTGGCGGGAAAATGAATTCCCCAACTCACGGTCGTCTCTTCACTACCGTGCCTTCTCTCTCTTTCTTTCTCCAGGTCTCTCAATGCCTCCCAGAAAAAATTCCAAACCCAATTCATCTGCTGCTACACTATCTACCAGTCAGCACTCGCAGAAACATCAACAACAAGTGTCAGCATCCAAGTTTGGGATAGAGCAGTTCTTCAACCGTCTTAACACTCCGCAACCTCAATCATCTTCATCATCTTCTTCTTCGTGTTGTGTTAGCAGTAGTAGCGTTTCAAAGATCCAATCTTTTTCTCTACCCTCTTCCATTAAATCCCCTCTTCAACATTCCGCTGATGGTCCGAGCATTACTCCGGCAGATGAGTCCCCCCCTGTTTGCAAGTTTCAATCTTTCTCCCCTGGAATGGTAATGTTCACTCCTCTCCCAAATTTCTATGGTTAACTTTCTATCTAATTGTTTCCGTTCATTTATCTTCGATAATTGGTTTTCGGTTTGGGTTCAAAAGAACAGCTGATAAAGCAGAGCCAGGATGATATGTGCGATGAGATCACATGGAAGATATCTCCAGTCAACCAACGGCTACAAGCATTTTCTCACAACAACAATCACATGCTTCGTCCTCCCGATTCCTTCAACAAGTCTTTAACACCAGCCCTTCTTCATCCTTGTTCCTCCATCGACAACAAGGCATTTTCTATAGTCTCTCTCTCTCTTTTTGTGCTTTTATTTCTTTGGTTTGTTCTTTTGTGTTTTCACATTCGATCTTCACCATTTACTTTTACAGACTCCTCCTTTCCTTGCCGAAAATCCAATTTCCTTGTCTGCAAATAGAGTCGGAGTTAAGAGATTAAACCCCTTCCACCACGATACCCCTACCAATGCCACTGTCTCATCTCTTCTTAGTCCATTCAGAACTCCTCCGCCATCTCTTTCTTTTTCACATGATAAGGTAATCTTCTCATTATCTACTATTACTATGGCTATTGGTTTCTCAATATGTTAATTATACGCCTTTGACATTTCTTTTTTTTTTTTTTTCGTCTGATTGATGCATAGCTCGCTGATGTTATTGAACGTCGCGGAGCATCACCTCAACTGCCCATACTCCCGTACAAAAAGGTAATCTTGTTTAAAGGATGCAGTTTAATTGCTTAGATGAATATAGAAACACAGTTTTCCTCTATTTACACTTTTCTTTCTTTGTCACTCAATTATCCTGTTGTCATGTTAATAATTCTCCTATCATCTTTTGAGTGTGTTGATGTGTGTTAAGACTTAATTTATTGCATTCCTTATTCTTCATTGATCCTTTCAGACTTTGCTTGAACTTCTAGACCAAGTTGAAGATGCAATATCCGTTGATGACCCAGTGTCAAGTGTCACCAATGCATATTCATCCAACATTCAAGATTTAGGCAGTAACAAAACACCCCCTCCAGGGGATCCACCAATAGAAATAGCAGCAGTTCATCCACCAAAAAAGGCAACCTCATCTTCCTCAAATTGTAATTTGCTTGTTTTGGAGGTACACACTTCTTCTGCCTTGTTGGTATGCTGCATATTGCTACTCCTTAGCAGAAATTTGTAGCACCTGGATGTTCATTCTTATAGGATGTACCTGTTACAGGTATCTGAAAACCATGCACCTGTTAATCATGCTGGTGCTCAGCGGCAGTATAAGGTTTTTTCATAGGCCTTACTCAAATTCGTTGCTTCTGCTTTCTTGAATGGGAGTATTTCAAAGAATCGTTGCTTTTTAGGTCCTTCGCTTGTTGAATGAGCAAAGTGGGGAAGAGCGGGTTGTCTGCTTATGGGAAGAGTGGTAAGTTGCTAAAATTTCCTAATCACTAGTTTCCTGATATTTCTGCACTGGTTTAAAAACGAAGGTCTGAGACCAAGTTGGGGCCTCTGAGCAAAACTGTTGTACCCCTTCCTACCACTCCAACGAAAAATACACTAACACCTGGCTAAGGCACTCTTGATATCGAAATTGAATATGCAGCATTTGCCAATAAAGGATTCGGGCAAAGGCATTATTGATGACTAAGTTCTAAGAAGCACGGATACGGACATGCGACACAACACGGATACGGACACGGGGATACACCAACTTTTAAAATTTGGTGGACACGGACACGGATACGGACACGGACACCGCATATATATATATATATTACAAAATTTAGAATTAAGAAAAAAAATTCAAAATTCATAATATGATATATATTGATTGATTTGTTTCTAAGACTTCCAAGATAGTTCATATATATTTGGTACTTTATAAGTCCCTTTAAAAAAACATAGGGCATATATTCTGTAGAGCATATATTTCATTAAGTCGTGTCTAAGCGGTTTCCAAATATGTCCGGGCGTGTCCACCGTGTATCAGGGGGTGTCCGACATGCGGACACGGCTCTATTTTGCCTTGTTCGTGCTTCATAGACTAAGTTACATGAAGCGTCAATTTTCATATACTTGGTAAAGTTAAAACTAGAAAGTAAGAAAAGCATGCTAGTTTGGAGCTTGAGTTTGGTTTTTTAAGGAAGCAAACTATTTCTAGATACTTTATTCGTCAAAATACAATCGATTTTTTTTAATCACGATTAACCTTCAACTGTGGCGGTCTGCTCTCCTGAAGAAACGATATTTTGCACTGTTAGGTTGTAACTGCTAAATAATTTGGTGCTAATTTCTGCTCTTTGCTATTTCTCTGTTCAGTTTAATCTCATATCAAGGTAGGCTTGAATAAATCTTCATTTCCACTTATACTGCTTTACTGATTGGAATATTAAATTAGTTGTTCTAAGTGTTGACCTGACACCTTTTCAGGTTCTACAGCATAATTGCACCAGGAGACACTGTGAATGTAATTGGTGAATTTGATGAACAGGGAAAGTGTGACGTGAACTCTAAGATGAATCTGTTAATTGTTCACCCAGATGTCCTAATTTCTGGAACCCGGGTAATACATTCTTTTTGGAATCTTAGTATTTTTTACCAAATATTTTTCCAATACCTATTAAGCTACTGCTACTAGGCCTATTTTATGTGCATTCATTCTACTGTAGTCCCTCCTGATGTACAGAATATTGTCAGGTTGCCGGTAGTTTCAGTTGCCCCAGGCGGAGTGTTCTGGATGAGAGATTGAAAATCAGTGAACACTCAACTCCGGCATTGATCGGTACCTTGCTGCACCAAGTTTTTCAGGTTTTGAGGATTTAAAGACTTTTTCTGCTCTAATATCAAAATACTATGTGTGGAACATTGCTGTCACTCACAAGAATTGTGTATCTGAATGATATTTTGAACCTTTTCCACTTCTAGGCAGGGCTTATGAGGAAGAA
>JAOQMP010000005.1:1541490-1554083 GCA_027563575.1 Erythroxylum pedicellare | reverse complement strand
GAGTTTGGAGGAATAAGTCATGTGGTTAGTAGCTCTTGAATCCATAATCCAAGATTGCTGAAAAACCTTATCTGAAACATTTAATCTAGCTGAACACATACCTGAATGCACAAAGGTGCATGTACCTGCAGATTTCTGTGTGTTGCTAACAAATGCTCTCATCTTTTCCACTTCATCTGGGTTAAAACCCTTTGTGTCTTGTCTATCTTCCTATTGGGATGTACTTGTAGCAATCTACACTTGTCCATTACCCCTAGATTGATATCCTTTCTGTCCCCATTCACGACTAGGAGGCTTTTCATGCAACTTCCAGCACTTTTTCCCTCGTATGACGTGGCTTTTTGCAGTAGCTACACTACAGGTCATCACGGTTTTGGGTCTTGGATTGACTCCCTTTTTCAGTTTCTGCATCAAATCTTTTCCCAGCCTGCTTTTCACTCCTAGCCACCATAGCTAAACCATAAGAAGGTTGAGAATTAAGCATTAAATTCCTCTTACTCTCTTCACTCTGAATAATAGCCACTACCTCATTAAAGCATGGAACTTTCTGCTTTCTGAGTGTTTGGATCCTTATTTGATCAAACTCGGAATTTAATCCATCCAAAAAGTCAAACTCTATCTTGTTCAATGAACTCCCTTAGTATAGTAGCATCATCTAGACACTTGGTCTGAATCACTCGATAATGATCAAGTTCCTGCCATAATGACTTAAGCTAATTGGCATATTCCGTCACAGATTTGTTCTCTTGTTTAGAGGCAACAGTCTTGACTTTCAATTCATACACTTGAGTTGTATCCCTAGCTTTTCAGTATGTCAGCTGAATTGCATCCCAAATATCTTTGGCTGTAGCCATGAACATCACTATATCACTTATTTCAAGCATCATTGAGTTCCAAAGCCACGCCATGATCAATGAGTCCTCCTCATCCCATGCCTCAAAACCTGGATCTTCTGTCCTTGGTCTAGTCCCTAATAAGTGACTGATCTTTTCCTTGCCTTTCAAAATTGTTCGAACAAGTTGTGACCACTTGAGATAATTTTTTCCATCCAATTTATAGGCTGATTGAATGATCTGTAACTCTACCAAAGATTGAGTCTTGGTTACTTCATTTGACGAAGCCACAATTATTGAACCACTCTCTTTGATTTCTGTCATTGTTTCTACCGAAACTAATCAGTGATGAGGGCTGGAACAAAGGGAACAAGGATTTTGGATATAGACGAATAGGACAACAATAAAGGCTCTAATTAGCGATGAAGGCTGATGTAAGAAGAAAGGAAAAAGGATTTCGAAGAAAGAAGAAGAAGAGAACAGCAATGAAGGCTCAATCCATTCTTTATTTTTCAGGAAAATTCGAGCCTAAAGCTCTGATACCATATCAGAATTAGGGTTTCAAGGTACCCTCTTTATTGAAAACTTAATAGGATATATATACATAAAGAGTACAACATAGATTAGGAAACAAATCTCCTAATCCGTACTGAAGTGGGAATCTAACCTTATCTGAGGATCCCTTATTTTTAGGGATCCTAATACATATCGTATATCTGGTATTTATCTCCTATATTTGATATTTATCTAATATAATATCTATAAAACAGATTCTCACACTTACTCCCTCGCAAATGCCCCTCCCTTTAACTGCTATACCATTACCCATAATTACCCTATAATTGTAAGTGGAAATGCGGGGTACCCGTAGTTCTTCAATGATCTCAAGAGATAGGAAATTATGGGTAGCTCCACAAGCGACCATCACTATCACGTCTCTCCCAGCCAACGTCCCTCTCATCTTCATGGTGCCTCATGTGGTCAGGCCAAACATCGAATTTAGGGATAGTTCAATAGTTTTCGTCACTTCCACACTCTTAGTCTTATCCCCTAAAATCTGCTCGTCATCATTCGGTTCCATACCCACCACCTCCTCTTCTTTTTCTTCGTTGGTAATAAGCAAATTTTGAAGCTCCTTCTGACTCACAAGCCTAACCAGTACTTTTCTTCACACGAATAACACAACTCGCATGCCCTTCTGTCTTGGATCTCGGCATCAGTGAGTCAAATCTGTCGTCAGCCTCGCGAGAGTTCTCGCTGGTTCTCGGGTTGGCAGCATGACCCAAGTGTTCCAGAAGGTTACTCGGTTTGACGCATTGGCTTCTCCCTCCTAGTTCATGTTCCGACCCACAATTCCTTTCCCTTCTCCCCACTAACTGGGTTTAAGGGAAATTAGGTCCCAATGTGCTTCCTTTTTTCTTGATGGTCTAGTTCTTTTCTTCAATCATTTGGGTTGTATTCATAAGGGCCTTAAGCCCTATTGAATTCATCAAACGAACCTCAGCTCTGATCTTTGTCTTCAACCCCTTCACAAAAGTGGATTCTAGCACCTCCATAAGCAGCGTCGTTACCGGTGCTGAGAGTTTCTCAAACTCCCTCCGATAGTCGACCACTGACCCATGTTTTATATCTAAAAACCTTTCGCACAAGTTCCCAGTTTGATTTTGGCCAAACCTTTGAACCAACTATTGTTTTTAATCACTCCAACTAGCATCCGTCCATTGAAACCAAGCAAAAGCATCCTCTTCGAAGTTGATTCCAGCCGCCATTAACTTTTCAGCTTCGCTCATTCGACTCATTTCGAAGAACATTTTTGCTCGATATAACCAGCCTTCCGAATTCATTCCATTGAATAAGGGCATCTCAAGATGCTTCCCAGTACGCCATGATTTTGAGTTCCCAAACATTTCTCGCCCAACATTTTCATTTGCTGCTAGGTATGTGCCACCATAACCACTTGCCATTTTTTCCACTCCCATAGGTACTCTCTCATTCTTTTCTTTTTCAACCGAGCTAGACCCTTCTTCCCGTTCAATGTTCTTTCCTTTACCCAAAGATTTACTTCCCCCTTGCACCGTTCTCTGTTGTTCACTAATTGTGGCCATTATCTGGGTCACTCCTTCGGAGAGTGTGGTGAGAGTCTTCTCTATCTCCAAAATTCTCTCAACAGCTCTTTCCACTAATGGAATCCTACTTAGCTTCTCTCTGATTCCTTCCAATTCTTTCTCAATAGCTTCCATTTTACCGTCAGAGTTCTTCGAACGCATGGCTTGCTAGTTCTGATACCAATTTCTGATTAGGATACTACATTCTGTATAAGAACAACACGATTCAATCAACTCCTGTAGTATTATGGAAAAGGGAATTTTCATAGAAAGGTAGCAGCCTTTCGAGAGGCTGGGACTCTCCTTAACAACAACCAAATTCACATGTTTTCTCTCACTCCTAGCGACAGCCTATACGTTGAAAATTACAGCAAAACAAACATAACCAAATAACAATAAAGTAATGAAAAGGAAAGATAACAAAATTCCATAAGTTCACTCTAGGATAAGCAAATTGTCACCTCATTCATGGGCCTTCTTTTCCTAGAATACGTGAGTCGAATCAGAGGTCTATCAAAATAATGTGAAAATTTTGGGATTTATTCTTACCTCAAGCTGAATTTTCCCAAATAATGATGTCAATCATAGCATAAGAAAGACTCCTTTTGAGGTTACTTATGGCTTGAAGCCTTAACATGTACTTGAATAGGTGTTGTGAGTGATGAAGGGGAAGCATTTGTTCATATTCAAAAGATTTGTGAAGAAATAAAGGCTGCCCTAAAAGACAACAATGCAGCCTACTCTTTTGCTGCAAATCAACAACATCGAAGGTAATCATTTGAAGAAGACAAGTAAGTGCTTGTGCATTTGAGGCAAGAGAGATTTCATAGGGAACTTATCACAAGCCATAAGCACCATCTAAGTCATAATTTTGGACCTCATAAGATCTTTAAAGAAAATTAGCTCAAATGCCTTATCTAGTTGAGCTGCCACCTGAGCTACAAATTAGACAAATCTTCAATATTTTGTACCTGCATCCATTCAATGGATTTGAGGGTACTAAACCTACAATTGAAGCTCAAGCACAGTAGCTGCCCCTTTGCTAAAGCTGTGAAACTATTGAACATGTAAGGGGATTTGATTAAGGTGTGGCAATTCATATTGAAGATTTTAGGTAAAGTGGCTAGGTAAAGCAGCAAAAAGAGTACTTGGATTGTTGAAGATGAGCTAAAACAAGTTGATCCCCACATTTATGAAAAGTATATCAAGATTTACTTGTCATAGCTGAGTTCTTTTTGAACCCGAGGAGATAAATACAACTGTTGAAATTACTTTATTTTAATATAAATAATAATACACACATGATCAGTTTTGCTATATTTCCTGAATTAGGCTATGTTTGTTATATTTTCACAGTTAGTCTTGATTTCTTTTTCCTAGTCAACTACGTTTCCCTATTACCAATAAGAAAAAGGAAAACCTAACCATAAATGTTTGAAACCTAACCTCGCTTGCATATTGTTACTGTTGTTTTATTTGGAACAAACTAAGTTATTTTTATTGTTGTTCTACTTGGAATAAACTAATTTTCTTCTGGACAGCCATAGTCTTACACCTGTTCCAGTTAGAATCACCAAGTTTCAGCTCTTTGCTTGTTAAATGTGTTGTTCTGAACCTTTTCCCTACAGCACTACACATGTACATGATACGATTTCCATGTTTTCACCACATAGACCATCAAATAATCGATTTCAACTTTGCAATTGTCCAATTCTTGCAGCCTCTAAGTTAAGATCCAAATAATGAGCTTTCTTCACTCCTTGAATTCTATCTAGACTATTCATAAATCCTAAAATATTGGCTACATGCAACAACAGTCTGTCAGTGAGTTCACCTCAATGGAGTATAACCAATTCTTGTGAAATTTTTACAATTTAGAATCTCAATAAACAAAAATCACTAGTGGAAATTAAAAACAAAATTGATTAGGGAACATAAATAGCAAACATGTGACAACAAAGGGAAGCATATGCATAAGTTCATATTATTATAACAAAGAATCATGATCCTAAACATGCAATAAGCAAAGCATCTATTATAGAACTGAAATCTTGTAGACAGATAGCAGAAATCACTGAGTCTTAAAATTACCCCAAAACAATTTCCAAGCTTAGGTACCAGCAAAGAGGAGATGGTTGATGTCTTACTTTGATGCTAATCCAAGATCATTATCACCCGACAGGAAAACTCGTCTAAGGGAGTCCTTAAACACTGAATGACCAAAGCTTTCAGCAAGTACAACAAGCCCACCAGTTCTTTCAACTGCCACTTTAAGTTCAGCAACTCCCACCTAGCAAGAATAAAGGGGTTGAAGGGCCACATTTTGGGTGTAAGTTTAGTGGATATATTTGAAGAAAAGATAATCAATAAACAAAACCTCCAAACGGCCTAATCTTTAAGAAGATGTTCCAAACTACAAATAGAGAGGAAGTAAATGGCTTCATCTTTTGGCAGGATCTAAGATATTAGCTATCTAAATCACTGAACAATTTACTTGAAGATGCACAAAGGCAAGGAATTCGAATTGGAGGCCAATGCCCATGCCATTTACAAAGAGAACTTAGTTTTGTGCATATTACCAATATGGAAGGTACAATAAAAAATATTTCTCCGTTGTCAGTTGATGCTTCACAGTTAAGTCAAAACAAAAAACCACGTCAGAATTAAGATGAGCTATGCCTAGAAGTAATGTTCATGGAGGAAATGTAGTAAGATGAAAGTTACCTGGTCAAGAGCACATGCAAAGAGATCAAGCACATGGCCTTGATGAACAAGCTGCTTGGCAAGACCCTCATAGTACTTAACGGCTTTGTGGTATTGCGGAGCAGAGTCCTTATCAAGATCCTTGTGAGAACGGATTGGTTCAGATAGGTTTTTGGACACAATCTACGAAAATAGAAGATAATGAAAAGGACAAAATAGGAGTCAGTTTTGTTTGGTGACATGAAAAGAGTGAGAGGGCCTTACAGCACCAGCTCCTTCAGTAGATGGACCACCAACAAATGTCAAAATTCTAGCCCCAGAACCCGGAACACAGGCTCCCAGCAAACTGGCAGCTACACTGAGGGCAGTGCTAGTACACCTAGTAGCTCGCTGATCAGATGCAACAGGCCAAGGATCTTTGTGCAGCTCTTCCAAAATCTTTGCAGGAAAAAATGTTTTCATAAAATGTATGGATCAAATGTTAATGAATGAGAGAGACAGAGAGAGGAAATGCAAAGTAATAATTAAGATAATGAACAAAGAGCGCATCATACCGAATTGAGAGTAAAGGCACAGTCAGAAGCAGGTAAGAGAAAGCGAGAAATGGAGTCGGAAGAGAGGCCATCCTTAGGGCCAGCAACAACGCCAACGGCAGGGCGAGGCTTCTTGAGGAAGAAACCCAAGTGATCTAGAATTTGATCCTTGGACAAGTCCTTAGAAGAGCCCTTGAAAACGTAGGTCTTGGGAATCTGGGAGAAACCAAGCTCGTGAACGTGAACCAAGGTCCCATAAGTGATGAGGCCTACGAGGGAATTGTCAGGGAGAAGGTCAATAGCCTGGGATAAGGCAGACTTGAGGAAGCCCATCTCCTCCTCAATGATGCAAGTGTCGATCACGAAGAGGAACACAGAGGAAGACGAAGAAGAGAAGTTGTTTTCTTGGTACTCTATGGTTGTATAGTGCGGGAAGAGCTCTGCTGGAAGGTTGTCGTCGGATATAGACGAGTAGTGAGGAGGGAAGTGGTTCCGGTGGAAGCAAAAGGGGCAGGTCCAGATCTTGGCGGCAAAATCCACTATGGCAAATGGATTAAGTACGGAGCGACACATCCGGCAGCGGAGAGGAGAGTATGGGAGGACTGGCAGATTCGGGAAGCTCTTAATGGGGGTGTAGATTGCTGAAACTGGTATAACACAGTTCGCTGCTTCTTGCTTTGTTCCAGGTATCACGTTCCAACTCATTCTCACACCATCCTGTGCCTCTAGCTCCACAAATTCCGCCATATTTCTTCTCAATTGAGATTGTTTTGTTCACGCACAACCTTCAACAATTATGCAGACTTGACCTTCACATCTCTGATTTCCTAGGTCAAGCAAAAAACCTAAGCTAGTCATAAACCAAACAGTCGGAAAAGAAAAGAAACTCAATTCAAAGTTCTTAAGAATCACCTTCGAAGGATGACTCCAGAAGACTGCGCTCAAATCAAAATACTAGCAAGCAGAGGAGATTGAAGTCGAATGGGCTAACAGACAAATACTAGGGGAGTTTTGGTTGGTTCTAAATAGAAACTGTTCAAGTCATAGTCTTGTGCATTTTAACAGCCTTCTTTAATTAAAGCCCCAAACCCATCCTAGATGCCAGTAGGTCCAGCCTGTCCCTGTCCCTGTCCCTGTCCCCACAAAATCTTATTATTTATAAAGGTTTTTCCTTTTTCATTTGCCCGTTGGAATTTCGTGGACTGTGAATGTTAAGCTTTTCTTTGTTATATTACATGCGTTATTAGGCTTCATTTGGTCATTTATATTTATTACTCTGCATTTTCATTTTGCTCATTCTTCGCCGTAACGTGTGCTCTCTCCATATGTCTATTGGACGAGGAAACGAAGAAGTTACCATCTAAAATAGCATGACAGATTTCTCTAAAAGCAATTATAAATTCATCATCTTATTTCTGATAAGGAAGAAGAAAATGTTTCTCTTTCTTTCTTTCTTTTTCTTCTCTACAATTTTATCTTTGAGAACATCCCGAGATTTCATTTCTCCCTACTGCTTTTCCTTCTTATACGATTTTCCACATCCTTGCCAAGCAGTTGTCTGTTGGTCTTGAATGAGGTAAGTACCTCAACGGACATCCAGGATTTAGCCTTTCCAGCCTATTTTAACATCCAACAACAATAAAACATTCATAAGTTCTCCAAACATACACCTACCTAGTAACACATACAATAAGCCAAAGCAACAATTGACAGAAGCAAGTACACGCACCGATATTTAAGGAGGAAATGATGCAGGAAAATGGAGATCTCAAGCTTGGCAAGATCATTTCCAGGGCACAATCTACTCCCGGCTCCAAAAGGAAGAAAAGATCCTGCTCTGGGCGTGAAGTTCTGTTTCGAATTTCAGTGCTCAGTATTTGAAACACATAACTATCCCACCAACAGCCTAGCTCTACATGTACACATAACTAATCTGAAGGATTTAATTTAATATGTTCCACGATCAAGTGCACTTACATCCCATCTAGAAGGATTGAACTCTGTCGGATTTAGATATGTCTCAGGATCCAAGTGAACACTCCTGAACCAAACCAAAACTTTCCAACCCTTGGGGATCAAATATCCTGGAGAACAAATTAAACAGGTGGTGGCAGGGTTAGCGCATTGTTCTTATTGTGAAAACTAGAAGCCACATAAACTATGATAAATCGCAACATATTGGACGGCCATAGGAATCTAAGCAAGCAACATATAGGTAACTATATACTGACCGCCAATGTTGATATTTGCTTTTGCCTCTCGGAAAACTACAAGGGAGAATGTTATCAAACGAAGTGTTTCGTCAATGACCTACAAAAGTTTGAATTAAATTAAGTTGACATTTATCTGTGCTCCTATCAACAGAAGCAGTACAACATTGACAGGTTTCGTGGAAGGAAACGGAAGAGAGGAAAACCTTGGAAAGATATTCCATGTGTCGAATTTCCTTTAGCGTCAATCCCTTCTGAGTCGCTGGCCTCTTCTTTACAATAAGCTCCTGCTCTTCCTAGAATAGAATGAAGCAATAAAAATTCTGAAAACTTGTCATCCATATCAGAAACAACTCAGAAAAAACTGAGTTCCAAAAACCACTGACATGGAGTTCATTTGAAATAAAGTTGAAAAACCTGTGAGTAACAAGAAGACGAGAGCAGAAACTTTTCGTTGCAATGAGATGTAAATATTTTGTTAATTCACCTAAATTCAACTCATATCGTATTTGCCCAAACAAATAAAAGAGAACGCTGACTTTGGAAGATTAAACAAAGTAGATACACGCCCTTTAAGATATTCTAATACCTTAGCTTTTTGGAGAAATTCAGGATGTTCCTGAAGCAAAACTGCAGCCCACATGGTGATATGACCAGAAGATTCATGGCCTGCATTTAAGTACATCAACAAAACATCAATGATTTCCTCATCACCCAGTTTGCTACCATTTTCATCTTCAACATCCATTAGAGCGTCCATCATATCTTTCTTCTGTTTTGGAATAGCATCCTTCCTCTGAACTCTTCGCTCACTTACTACAGATTGCAATATGGCCACAAGTCTTTTGCGAGCCTGAGAGATCCATTTTGACACCAAATTAAAAAAAAGACACTAGCTAATTAAGTTGCTTTCTTTTCCACATCTATGCAAAAAGAGTTCTATCAATTTGATTTTTACCTATGAATTGAGCTGTTTCTGTTTACACATGATCGTTGATAGAAATTCAGTGTAGCTATAGGTGTAAAAGAAGTATTTACCCTGAGTGCTTTGTGATAAGCAAATCCTGGAATATTGATTGCCATGGCTCGGACTCCATGATTGAGTGTGGTATATTCCCTCTCTAAAGCCTCCATGACTGCCTGACTCTCAGAGCTAAGGAAAATGTACATAATAATCTTGAAAGTAAGTTTTCTAAGATGGGTCAAGAACTCAAACTGTCCCATAATGGACCATTGTTCCAAGGCAGAGATCGCCATTTCTTCAATATATTTGATGTATAATGACAAGGCTTCGTGACCATTGACAGGAGTAGCGGTGAGACGGCGAAGACGCTTATGTTCTTCATACGAAATGCCAATGAATGACTTCTTTCCGATAAGCTCCATTGTGGAGGTTGGCCAACCAGGCTTAAAAGCTTCATCATCATTCAAAACTCTTCTGCACGTTTCAGGCGAAGTTACAAACACACTTGGCTTCCCAAACATAAACCCCTTGTAGATCCCAGTGCGTCCAAATCTGTATTTAGATTCGTACGTGGCTAAAAAGAATTCCCAACTTAAAACTTAAAAAGTATGATGACTCCAGAAAACACAATTATCTCGTTGACCTTAAAGAAAATTCTCCAATCAGTTCTATTCTATACTTGAAGCTCCCATAGCACGTTAATAATAAGATAACATGGTTACGTACACATGCACTAAGTTGGACGCTTTTTTCCCCCCCCAGTTTTTCAGCAAATGACAAGCTCCTTAGTTAAAACTATTTACTTGGAAGCTAATATGCATATACCAAGTAACAGACAAATAGGACCGCAAGTTTAATCTAACGTTCTAAATGGCCAGAAAGGGCAAAAGAAGAACAAAAAAACTTAATCCAAAGCAATCCTAAGCAAACGCTAAAGACCAGAAGAAAAGTTATGTGGGCCAAAGGTAGAGCTAGTATGACGAGGTAAAGACAAATAATGCTGCAAGCCTACCTGCCTGCCAAGACATTTTCATTTTTTACTTTGTCTTCTCTCCTTTTGGTTTTCATAACCAATAGCTAATTATAGCTCCCAAGTGCATTAAGTAAGCAAGTAGACACAAACTCGAGGCTGAAACAGCATATGCATGTCATGTGGAGTCTGTCTATGAGCATAGTGAGAGACAGAAAAGAAGGGTGTGAATGAATTATTAAATTGGAGGCACCAAGAGGAATCAAACTGAGGAGGCTCAAGTCCCAGAGACAAAAGTGGGAGGCAAAAGGACACTCATCTTTCTGCTCATAGATATTCCAACACTTCTCTTTGTCACCTTGCAATTTAGTTGTCCTTTTATGGAATTGGGAAACAGAAAACATACAGTGAGTACCGCTGATTTCCATAAAATTATGCATATCAAATAAGAATCTATTTATGAGATTCTCTAAATTCCAACAGAGATATTAAAAAACAAGTCATTATTGCTCACAAGAAAACCTAAATGGTGAAATGAATGCGGTCGGGAAAATGAAAAAAAAAAAAAATAAAGAGGGCCAACTCTCCTTCTCAGTTTCCTAGCTCTCTCTTTTCTCTGGTCTGGAATTGGAATCAAGTTTTGGTTCTGTAACAACAGAGGCATATGGACGACGAATGATGACAGAGAGTGGAGTCTGTTTGTGGGAATAGGTGCCTGGTGGATTCTTAATACACAACATAGTGGAGATGGACACCTATACCTTCCCACTTTGCCACTACTTTTTAATGTGCTTCTGCTCCATTATCACATATGAAATCATATGATATGATGATACATATAAAGTAAGTGTCTCTGCTGTTAAATATTAATATGATATGAACATACACAAATGAGTAAATGCTTATGGATTGTTGCTGTTCAATCTGAATTATCGAAGTGCAGACGAAGAAGGTGAGGGGAGAATACTAACAGTTTGTAGTTGATCATCCATCTCATCTTATAACTAAAAAACACAGACGAAGCAAATGCAAAATGCATATAGCTAGCTCCTTTTAGTATCAGAAACAAAAAAGAGAGATATGTGACGATGACCTGGTGACGAAGGAGCGCATGAAAGAATCGGGGTCGGAGGACTTGAAAGCCTTGAGGAAGGACCACATGTTGCCAATGATAGGCAAGCCTAAGTCGCCTGGAGGTAGTGAATACTGCATTTCGCCCAGTGGAGTTTCATATAACCAACAATTAGCCCTCTTCAGGATCCATTTGAGAACACCCAGAGCACCAACTATGCCTATAAGCAACAACCAAAAGCCACCCAAATCCATTTTTTGCCAACTCCCTGCAACTGGCAGTAGAAGAGAGAGGAGATCCAGAAAACAACTATTCAATTGTGAGAACATTCAAAACAAGCATATATCCTCTATCCCTCTATCTGATTCTTTCCTTTACATGTATGTTCTGTACCTTCCCTCTCCTCGTCTCCCAGCTCTCACTGTGCCTTCCTACTATTTATAGACGATGTATGGATGAAGTGCCAAACTCACGCTTACAAAGAGAGCATGGTCATGTGGTATAAAAAATAACTTGGGTGTCCGGTTACCTGTCAAAACCATGTCTGGTAATTGGTAAGGCTACGTTTAGTTATAAACCTAACATAATAGAATGTAATACTAGTCAAAACCATGTCTGGTAATTGGTAAGGCTACGTTTAGTTATAAACCTACCATAATGGAATGTAATGCTGCCTGGTAATTTCAACTAACTTAACTCATATTTTCATCGCATTTTAAATAATAAAAATAAATTATATTTAATTTAAAATTTTTAATTTTTTTTATATTATTATATTATAAACCCTTCTTTCAAATAATGTTCGTTACATTATATTTGAACCATTTCTTCTCTCTTAAATAATAATTTTTTAAATTTATATTTTATTTCATTATAAATCATTACATTCTATTATTATTTAAATTTATATTTATTTATATTTTATTCCATTATAAATCTTACATTCTATTTCACTTAATTATTAGTGTAATGGACTTTTGATATTAGCATTTGCAAATATCCCTACACGCGTGATCTCATCTAGTTCTTATCTTTTGTTGTACATATTTCTATTTTGATCGTTTATTCTTAATTTTTACTTGTTTGTGGAAAACATTGAATGTGTCCCTTTTTTTTTACGTTAAGTAGCTTAAATTTCTTTTAACTAAAGCACTAATTTCACTAAATATATTATATTATTACTATTATTAAAAGGTCCCAAAC
>JAOQMP010000005.1:1502091-1530845 GCA_027563575.1 Erythroxylum pedicellare | reverse complement strand
ATCTTTAAAATTCTAGTACTCAATACCTGATTTGGAAAGATTTGATGCATCAACTGTGGAAGCAGAGTTTGTTTTTTTGAGAAGTTGTCTTAAGGCTTGAAGTTCCTCATTGGATAATCCCCCAGGTAACGATGTTTCAAATACTTCATTTCCATCAGCCAAGTGAGCCTAAACCCTTACCACTAAGTCGTCTCGTTTTTCACGACTCTAATTAGGCCTTCCATGCAATTTCCAGCAGGTTTCTCAGGTATGTCTTGATTTTTCACAGTAATCACAGTGTAAGTGATCCTTATTAGATGAGGTATTTGCAGGTTTCGGCTTTTCAATAGAACTTGCTACTAATCCTACTTTTTCAATGATAGATGTATGTAGCATAACATGTCGCTTACTTTCTTCTTGCTGTACTAGAGAATGTGCGAGCTGAACGGAAGGGAAAGGATTTTTTCCAAGTATTGTAACTCGTATATGAACATACTCTGGGTTAAGACCTGCTAAAACATCAAATACCTGATCTTCTATCATTTTTTGGAATCTAGTAGCATCTTTTGAGCATTCAGCTTGAAAATCCTGATAATAGTCTAATTCCTGCCACAACCCATGTAACTCCGCAAAATACTGTGATACAGTCATATCTCCTTGATTCGAGTTGTGCAATTATTGCGAAGATCAAAAATTTGAGCTTTATTACCTATTTGAGAATAGGTCAGAGAAGCAGCTTTCTATATCTTTACTGCTGTGTCAAGCAACAAGTATGTCCGAGCAATCTCCGGCTTCATTGAATTGATGAGCCAAGACATGACGAGAGCATTCTTGGACTTCCACTGATTATAATCAGAATTATTGACATCGAGTCTCTTACTGTCATCATTAATTTAACCTTGTAATCCTCAAGCTTCGATGAACAATAAGCAGGATCTTGACTAAGCAAGATAATTAGTTCCATCAAGTTTTACAGGACTGAGTTGAAGTGAAGGTTTATCGGAACTCAATATAATTACCTTCTTTCCTTCCATCTTCTTTAGTATTACTTAGGACAACCAACAAAAAAATGCCAATAGAGTAAATAGAAGAAGTTCAAAAAAATGTGCTTCTGGTGTATGGGCAAAAAAATTACTAGGCAGACTAGAAACACAAAACCACCGAGGAGAGGCAAGGAAGCAAGGTTACTGGCAGAAGGTAAGAGGTACGTCTGACACCACCAAAGGAGAGGCAAGAGGTCGGCGACCCTGATGGAGAAAGAACCGAGACGAAATACTAGCCGGAGGGTGGCGCGTGATACTCACACATGGCGATGATAGAGAGGTTATGGCGGCGCGTGGCGGTGCAGTTGATGTCGGGTCTTCACAGTGGAAGTCGCCAGTCACAAGGTGGGTGGACAGAAGAAAAACATGTTGCTGTTTGGGCAAGTGCACACTCAGCCAGTGTTCTTCCCTATTTGGAAAGAACAACAAAAAAAAAATAGTCCCTAAATCAGATAGGGCTTTGATACTATGTTGAATGTGTTGAATGTTGAGGATAATTTGTATTACTTTTATTTGTGTACATAGGAACAAGGGTTTATATACAAAATTCCTAAGACTATTTAAGAAGTAATCTAGCTATTAACTCTATGAAATCTCTCAATTATAGGAGGGATTATAGGTGTAATTATAATAATATCAATGCTAATAATCTTTGGTCAACAAAGAATTCCTTCCATTGGAATGAGGAAGTCGAGACAGCCTTCAATAATTTGAAGAAGGCTCTAGCAACTGCTCTAGTATTACAACTACCCAACTTTAAGAGATATTTGTGGTGAAGTGTGATGCTTCTAGATGTGGAATTGGAGCATTACCTAAGCAGAACAACCATCCTATTGCCTTCTTTAGCCTCAAATTAGCCCCCCACCACTTCAGACTTGCTGCATATGAAAGAGAGCTAATTGGCCTCATTAAGGCTATCTCACACTGGAGAACTTACTTATAAGGGAGGGCATTTCTAATTAAGACTAATCACTACAGTCTTAAATTTCTCTTAGAACAGAGATTAACAACTTCTCATCAACATTGGATGAGTAAATTGTTGGGTTATGATTTTAAGGTCGAATACAAAGTAGGGAAAACTTAAAGCTTCCGCTGATGCATTATCTCGAAAAGATGAGGAAGAGGGACAGTTGAATGCCTTATCCCAACCAATTTGCATTATTTGACACAATTAAAGAGTAAGTTGCCACTGTGGCAGAACTGCAATACCTATATCAGTAGATTGCTGCAAGCCACGCAGAGGCTGAATGGAGAGTGGAAGACGGCTTGATATTTTACACTGACCGGGTGTATTGACTACCGCATTCATCACTAATTTAGATGATCCTTAACCATATTGTGATGGCACACGAGGGGATTTAAAAGACATTGGAAAGAGTGAGGGGAGATGTTTTTTGGAAAGGGATGAAAGGTGCCGTGAAGGAATTTGTGCAAAAATGTTTCGTTTGTCAAGAAAATAAATGGGAGAACCTTCACCCAGCAGGTCTACTTCAGCCCCTACATATCCCTAAGAGTGTCTGGGCGGATATTTCCATGGATTTTATAAATGGACTTCCAAAAGTAGGAGGTAAATCTGTCTTACTAGTGATCATGGATAGATTCTCTAAATATGCTCATTTTGTACCTCTCGCTCATCCTTATTCTGCTCTTAATCTGTTTCATGTATTCTTTGAAAGTATTTTCCGTCTATATGGTCTTCCCGAATCTATTGTATCAGATAAGGATCCAGTTTTTACTAGTTTATTTTGTCTTTTTCTTTTGTGTGGTACCAAGTTGGCCTTATCTTCTGCTTATTACCCTCAAACTGACAAGCAAACTGAGGTAGTAGTAGACAATTGAAATGTATTTGAGGTGTTTTATAGGGGATAGACTGAAATCTTGGGTGGACTAGTTACTGTGGGCAGAGTATTGTTACAATACTTCCTACCATTCTTCACTTCATACAACTCCATTTAAAGTGGTTTATGGCAGGGAACCATCCAATTTGTTGTCTTATATGGAAGGGAGCACTAGTGTTGAGGCAATCGACCAAGCATTGAAGGAGCGAGATAACTTTTGGATTGAAGTTAGGTTGCGTTTAATGCAAGCACAGAAGCAAATGAAGCATTATCATGATACTAAGCGACGGGAATTGTCATTTGAGCCGGGTACTTCGGTGTGGCTTAAGCCCCAACCCTACCACCATCAGAGTGTTGCAAAACGCAAGTATAACAAGCTTACTCCTAAATGTTTTAGACCGTTCAAGATCTTGGTAAAAATAGGTGTTGTCGCCTATCGATTGGAATTGCCTCCAAAAAGTCGTACTCGTGATGTCTTCCTTATCTCGTTGTTGAAGGAGTTCAAAGGTAATCCCCCCACCTCCATTTCCTCCTTACCACCAATGCGGGATGGCAAAATTTTGCCTCATCCACAACAGTTGGTGAAGTCACAGTGGAACAGGGGACGTCAGGAGTTACTAATCCAGTGGGCAGATTCTTTAGCTGAAGATGCTACTTGGGAGGAGTTAGAGGGTATTACACAAGCTTATCCCGAATTCGAGCTTGAGGGCAAGCTCGATTTCAAGGAGGGGAGTAATGATAAGGATGCTTTTGTGGGTAGAACTTATCAAAGGAGAGGGAAGAAGTTTGGTAACGACTAATAAGCTGGAGAATTTAGTTGGACAGGAGAATTAATAGAAGATTAGATTAGGATAGTATTTGGACAAGGATAGTTAGCTTTTGAAAGATCCTTTCTGGTTTTTGTTTCTTAATAGAGTTTTACTATAATAGGAGTCCTAGTTAGATGGATTGTTATTTTCTTTTTCTGCCTATATAACAGCAGAATTATCAATGAATAAAGGGACCGAAATCATTAAAAAAACATTAGTTACTTTAGCTGTAATTTATTCAGCTAGCTTTGTCAAGAGCTAGCTAACCTTCATTCAACATCGGTTCTTCGGAAGAACACCAATAAGGGAAGAAAGGTGGATTTTTCTCTTAATCGTCCACTGATGAGATCATACAGTAGGGCCCGTACCAGATGAATTCTTAGAAGAAAGAGCTTTGCTTTTTATGAATATAAATAATTTTAACAAAAGAGTTTCCTTACTTTAATATTTTGGAGTCCTTCTAAGGATAAGAGAAACTTCCTAATATTAGAAACTAAAATTGAAATATTACAATTAGCTAGACTTGCAACTTAGTTTTTTGGAGTATGTCTACTAGGTAGATGCTTAATTGTTCTTATTTCCTTTTAACTATGTTTTAGAACTTGGAATAAGAAATCACAACTTGTATTGTTGCGAAATTGTTTCAGGATTATGTCTGGTAGATAGATAACCAATTGCTTTTCAGGTTTTCTTTTATTGTTATGGTGACCTCTTCTTTCTCAAGCTTTCTCCTCTTTTTTGGTCAAAGTTGTCCTTTTCTTTTTCTACAGTTCCTGTCTGCATAATGGGGGGCTTATATTTCTTGCTATAGCTCATTGATCTTTGTTTATTTGTTTGATCAGAATTGAAAAGAAACTACGGAAGATGGAAGCTGCAATAACCAGAGCCAAGTCATGCCCTGTTGAATGTAACAACGTTGACAAGAAACTGAGACAAATATTTGATATGACGGAGGATGAAGCCAACTTCCATATGAAGCAGAGTTCGTTCCTCTATCAACTTTCAGTCCAGACCATGCCAAAAAGTCTACACTGTTTGTCTATGAGGCTAACTCTGGAGTATTTCAAATCTCCTTTGCATGATGCAGAGCTTGCCGTGCCTGAGAAATTTGCAGATTCCAATTTGCAACATTATGTTGTATTCTCCAGTAACGTACTCGCATCTTCAGTTGTAATCAACTCAACTGTTACTCATGCAAGAGTATGTTTTTACATTACTTTTTTTCATTTTATAGTTTGAATTTGTTGGCCTTGATAATGACATGATTTACTTCTCTTGCTTGTTTCAGGATAGTAGGAACCTGGTTTTTCATGTTCTTACAGATGGACAAAATTACTACGGGATGAAATTATGGTTCTTAAAAAATACTTATCAGGAAGCAGCAGTTCAAGTGCTAAACATTGAGGGTCTTAACCTTAAAATTCATGATAAGGGAGCTCTCTCAAGCATGTTCTTGCCTGTGGAATTTCGTGTCTCTTTCTATGGTTTTGATAGGGCCCATTCTAAAACACGATATATTTCTGTTTTTTCTCATGTTCACTATCTCCTTCCTGACATATTCCCTGGTTTGAATCGAATCATTGTTCTGGACGATGATATTGTTGTCCAGAAAGACTTGTCTGAGTTATGGAACCTCAACATGGGAAAGAAAGTTAATGGTGCTGTGCAATTATGCTCTGTGCCATTGAGCCAACTGAGCAGTTATCTGGTCAAAAACAGGTTCGAAAAAGATTCTTGTGCTTGGATGTCTGGATTGAATGTAATTGATCTGGTAAGATGGAGAGAAATAAAGCTTACAGAAACTTACTGGAAATTGGAACAAGAGGTGAGTGCAACGTTACTAGAATCTGTGATGTGCTAAGCTGCTTGGGAATACTTTTTTGCTTAACAGCTTTAATCATGCTTGATAAATTTGCCGATAAAAAGACTTGCTATTGAACCCCCTTTGTAGAGGTACTACATCCACCAACATGTTAAAACGTTGGTCAAAAGATTTCAATCCTCCATTGGGCCCTATCCTTTTCCTGTTTGCTATGCTGTTGAGCCTTTCTGTTGTTGCAATTTTCTCCGTTTGCTTATTTGCATTCCGTCTTTTATGGCACTGAAATCAGGTCAGGAAGGAAGCAGGATCAACTGCAGCTGCTTTATTGACTGCAAGCTCGATTACTTTTCATGATCTTATTTATACTCTTGATAGTACGTGGACTTTGTCAGGATTGGGTCATGACTATGGGCTTGATGAGAAGGACATTAAGAGTGCTGCAGTTTTGCACTACAACGGAAACATGAAACCTTGGCTTGAGCTGGGAATTCCAGAGTATAAAAACTATTGGAAGAGGTTTCTAAACCGAGAAGATCAATTTTTGGGTGAGTGTAAGGTAAATCCATGATGAGTTGCTGGTCCAGATTTACAGAGAGATTAAGGATCAAGAATTTGTTGCTCAAAATTTTTCACTGAGCTCAATTCTCGAGTGGCATTGCAACAAGTTGTTGGCCTCAAATTTTGGTAAATAGATGGAATAGAATATTTCACCAATTATCTAGCGCTGCAGAAGAAACAGACTTTTGAGGTTGGCAGTCCCCTGCTTGAAAATCAATTTTGGATAGGATCTGGTGATTTATTTTGCAATGCAGGGGTTGATTGGGAAGAGCCACATGGTTGGTAGGTAGTGTGAATCGATGGAGAACAATAATCAGTAGGTGGTAATGCTGCAACTGTACCTTCAATTGAAGAAGAGTTAGCTGTTCGTGATGTAAATCATGGTTGAGAAAACAATTGCCGTTGTCCCCTTTAGGGCAAGTTGTTCTGGTTGTCTATTTGATTGGTAACTTCATTTATAACTTTATGTACTCGTGATGAAAATTAGCTGTCAAATCCGTAGTATTCTCTAGTGATAAGTTGGAAAACTGTCATTATCATTTTATTTTATTTTTTGAGAATTCTCAAATTTATATGTTGTTAACGGGAAGCCTAGCCTTTCCATTTTATTGTTTTATTTCCAGACTCTCATTATGGCTTGGAACCTTTGTTGAACTCTGCAAATGGAATTATACGATACGTCTCTCGGTGGTAGTCCAACATATACGGGTAAATAAATTCGGCTGCAATCGAAATCGAAGTCACCCCTTGGACGGAACAATTAGGGCCCAGCTACGCTGGTCTCTGGTGAATTTTAAAATGAAAATGGAGACGTGATTAGTGTAGATAGAGAGGCAAGTGGAACTGTGGAAGACTTGTAAAAAAAATTAATGCAGTTGATGAAAAACAAATTCATATTATCCAAATACGGTGGGGAGTAAAAGCAAGATAAAATGCGGGGAAATGGTGCTTTAGCTAGGAAAGCGAGCAGCGTCAACAACAGTTGGAATTGGAAACGGGCTCCAGGCAGAAGCAGTAAGCAAGCAAAGGTCCTTCCAACCGAGCTTCAGGGTGCCGTTGTCCTCCACTAAGGTGTAACCATCGGAAGGGAACATACCAAGTAGCAAAGTGGCCTGCGTGGCCGCATTCCCAGCCAGAGAAATGCCCTTAAAACCCGACTGCTGGAGCTTCTCTCTCCAATTCTGGAATCTCACTTGCCCGCTCCTCGAAGGCCCTCCCACTGCCAATACATTACGTATCTCTCTAGAAAGAAGCTGCTGCTCCACTACGTGCCTTTCCTCGCTTTCCTCCCCGTAGCTTGCTCCCAGCGAGTCAAACAGTGCTGAATAGTAGTGTATTGCCTCCACAAACCTTCCCAGGAACGACCCTGTATGAGTCAGGTCCTGTTCTACCACCGTCACCACTTTAGGTCCCAATCTGCAGCCAAGTCCATCAAATTAATTCATCTACCTATATATAAAACAATAGTACTTCACATTCACTGCTCGAAACACACACACACCAAAAAATAAAAGTTGGAAACTAATTTTCACCCATCATCAAAAGTTAATGATGCTAGGAAGACCCTAAGGGGCATAAAGAAAAGAAAAGAAGTTAAAAAACTTTTATCTTGGGATCCATTCCATTCCTGTGTTTCATTTCTCCAACAATCAATACATATGATGATGATGACTATTATTATATACGTATATATTCACCTTTGCAATAGCCAAAGCGTATTCGTATCGGAACCAGTTACATCGTATAGAGAGTGTTGCAACCAGTGAACCGCAATGGCCTCTCTCTTGCTGACATTAAGCCTCTCAGGGTCCAAGTTCCCAACTTTGTCGGCCACCGGAAAGAATTCGAATGGAAGGCCCAGCTTCTGAGCGAAATCAGACAAACGCTTGCCCGTGGCCTCCAGAGTGTCCATGGAGGTGCCCAGCCCCGTAAGACGCACGAATGGAGGTCCACCTGGCCTAGAAGCTAAAATGTGAAAAAGGCCAGGCCACTGCAAGCCTTGCATAATGTCCAGATCTATGATGTGCACCCTATCTTCCCTTTCGAAAGCTTCTTGTATGGCCTGATTTGCAGTAAAATGAGAGAACTTGACAAAGGGACTGATTCCGTTGAACACCTGGAAAGCCGAGGCCATCTTTTGAGCATGGGTTTGGGGAAATGATGGCAGCGAAGCATATATTCCCAGGCATGAGTTCACCAACCTCGCTGACATTGCCTCCGAGAAGTACGCCGCCACTCGCTGCGCCGACGTTCCAAAGGGCGTGGAGAGTTCCGATATCTCAAGCAGCAACTTGCTTGCTTCATCGTAATTGTCAGCGGAGACTGCCTCAGCGCATTGAAGAAGTAAAGTGAGGAGGTGTAAGCCTTCCTCGTCTCTCTTCTGTTGCCGCAGTTCTTCCTTCTTTTCCCTAGTACTAGTACCAGTACTAGCTCCGCCTGATGTTGGCGTTGCCCCTGTAGTACCTACTACTTGTTCTGTTTCAGCAGATGAAGATTTTTCTTGGTCATTGGATGTTGGAATAAATGGTGTAACAGAAGTAGAAGACGGGCTTCGTGCTTGGTGTTGATGATTATGATGATCGTGAAGATGAACATAGGCGTGGTGTTGGTGTTGGTGTTGTTGGTTTTGGTCGTTACCTACTTGGGAAATCGGTGGTGGCGTTGACGAGCAGTTATACTGATGAACGATGGGGGAATTATTGGCAACAGCAGCAGGCAATGACAAGTAGGAAGCGGGTGTAGAGGCATTGTTGTTGTCCAGATGAAGACTAAGGGAAGAAGTAGTAGTTGTACTAGTGGTAGAAGTAGTTTGGGGTAGATTATAAAGCCTCTGAGGCACGGACACCACTGCTTCTTTCCTCCTCCTATCCAAAAGCGGAGGATTATTATAAGAAGAGGGAAGTGGTTCTGTGAGAGCTTGGAGCCTATACTCAAGGAGGGAGGCGAGGCTGGGATTGCAAGGATAAATAATCTCCCTCACGTTCTGAATGAGTTGAGGGATGGAGACAATGGTGGAGCTGTGGAGGAGGTCTTTTATGATGCCATCGATCCAGGCCGTTGCGGAGCTATCTTCCATGAGGGAAGTAGTAGGGATAACAGGAGGGGGAGGAGGAGGAGGAGGTGGAACTGAAACGCTAAGAATATTAGTATATCTTTCTCTCTCGGGAGGAAATAAAGGAAGACCGGAAAAGCCACACACGGCTGGCGGCTGGGGATGGGATTGAGATGGGATTGATAAGGAGGAGAGGACACAGTCATGAGAAGTAAAGTTGGTTGTGTTAGATGAGGAGGACAAACATCCAGAAAGAGACACAGTCGACACAGCCCCGACTGACGTCATGGAGGTCAAGTTTGTAGAAGAAGAGGGTACCATAGACGTCATAGTGGAGTGGTTGAGGACTACGGGGCTTAGGCTTTGATTTGGGCTTGGGTTACGGTGCACACCACTGTTACCATATGTAGTGGTTGCGGTGAAAGAAGGGCAAGCAATAACGTTATTGTTGTTGTTGTTGTCTGAAAGAGCATCCATGCTCATGCTCATGTAGCTGTTGTTCATCTTACGGTAACTCCTTTGACCTTGGCTGTTATTACGCGTTTCCATCATCTCTGAAGCCATTCTCTTTCTCACCATCTTTCCAATTTCTGCTATACCTTTATTGGGATCACCGGCGGGGAGGTTGGTGCCATTATAGGTACTTCCGCCGCCGCCGAGAGAATCACTTGTCAATGACTTGGGGCTGTTGTCCCTGCCACTTACATCAACATTAGAGGCAGCCATGAAATGAAGGTGATGATGAATGAATAAATGAAAGATGCAACTGGTGGTGTTTCATTGTGTGTCAAAAAAATTAAAAGAGCGTAAGTGTGGTGGTGTCTGTCCAAAACAGAAAACGGCGAGAAAATTGGGACAGCAACAACATTGGGATTCTTTTATCTTCGGCTCAACCTCAACTAGCTAGCTAGTGTCTGTGTCTGTCTCGTCTCGTCCAACACGCCATCCCATGACAAATTAAGACGCTCTACTGCAGCCAATTTAATATATGAATGTAGCAGTAACCTACCAAACCATGAATCTGCATTTAAGATGCTGCCTTCCCAGTCTTCAATTATTTTATAACCAAAGAACATGAGGCATGGATGGAGAAAGTAAAAAGGACTGAGAAGCGGGCTGTGTTGGTTAGCTTCATGTCTTTTGTGTGAGATTAGTGAACATTCATTTCATATACATAACGAAATGGCTGTGTGATATGAAAATAGCAGTAGGCATGTTATGTTGGAGATGGATGGGGATTGTAGTTCGTCGTTGCCTGTTTGACGTTTCTTAATTTAACATTTTATAACTTCAACTACCAAGATCAGACCAGACCAGACCAGTACTCGAGAGCTGCATCGATCAAATTAATTACCAACTACACTTGTAATTCATTCATTCCAATTTCCAAACCAAACATAACGTTCGATTTGAAATTATTTCATTTCTGAACCATTACAGATCAACTGAACTGAGAATAGGGGATGAAACAACAAGGCAGCTCTTTGACAACTATCAATTAACTGAATTGAATGCATGCATGCATGCATATTAATAAAAAAAACATTTCTAAATTAAAGAAAAACGAACGAGTTAGAGTGGGGTTTGACTTTGGGAGGGAAGGGTAGTGATTAGTGAGTGGGTTGGGGGTATATTTTGCAGGAAGCCGGGACACAAACGAAATGGACAAGAGATTGTCACAGGCACAGCAGCAGAACTTGCAAAAAGAAGATCAGAACACATGTAACGAGGACATTTATTTTTACAGTACATCGAAAACTGTGCAGTTTCTGAGATGAAAAGGCTAGGCGTCTTTTTATCGAGGGACAAAAGTCTCCTCCTCCTCACTATTACCTATAATAACTTAACCACAACACGTGAGAGGCTCACAACCCAATGAGCTCATATGTTTATTGCTTAACTTTGATCCTGCCCCACCAAAACCAAGCCGAATCTGCTAGACTCGTGGCCATGGGTTTATTTACGATAGACCTAACCTAAGGGGTGAGTAGTTCTTCTTCTTCTTCTTCTTGTACTTGGCTCTTTCAATCAAACATCCATATACTTTTGAGCATAAATAGCCAATAATGACCAAATAATTGATCCTATTTTCTTTTTGTTGCCTTATTGTTGGCAATTGCATGGGAGGGGGTAGACAGGCCTGGCCATTCTCCACACTGATTTGAAATATGAAAGATTTTTTCACTTTCATGTTAAAATATATTGATGCATAAAACGATAAGCCGTATTCATACAAAAAAAGACAGCAACTTGTCTCACCAAACATTCCTGCTTTTGCAATCCAACAACAACTAAACATTAAAATTATCACGCACGGCACCACTGTCAATTCATTCCTTCCACTTTCCCTATAATGCATTTCTTTAAATGGGCCCTGACCCATTCCTTCTTTAAATGGGCCCTCTTCTCAGCCCAAGAGGAGCAAGTCTTTTCTTTTCTTTTCTTTTCTTCTTTTTTTTCTTTTCTTTCTTTCTTTTTGTTCCTACTTCCGACGATGATGAGAAATGTGGCAGTGGCCTGGAAGAACACCAAGAAGGGTTGTTCTTGTTCCTCAGCTTTTCAAGGAATACGGAAAACAACGACCGTCACCCACATCCTCAGGTCTCCTCCTTCTCTCGTCTCCCTTGATCTCCCTGACGTTTGGTTCCCTATCGCCTCCCATCAACTTCAATCTCCTCCTAAATCTTCTTGTAAGTTATCTTCCTATTCCCTTTATTTGTTGCCTTCACGCATTTGATGTTGATCGATTTTTTTTTTATTTCGACATTTTCACGTGCCTAACAGCCAATGAGCAGCAGGGTGCTGTTGTAATTGATGGGAAATTCATTGCACAGGAAATCAGATCCTCAATTGCTTCCCAAGTTAGGAGAATGAAGGAATGCATTGGAAAAATCCCTGGCTTGGCTGTTGTTCTTGTTGGCCAGAGGAGGGACTCTCAAACTTACGTCCGCAACAAAATTAAAGCCTGTGAAGAAGCGGGTATTAAATCTCTTATTACTCAACTCCCCTGTGATTGCACTGAAGCTGCAGTTCTTGATGCCTTGTCAACTTTTAATCAAGATCCCTCTATTCATGGAATTCTTGTGCAGCTTCCTCTACCACAAGTAACTCTCCTTTTTATCATTTTCTTCACGGTTGTCTTAAGCTTTATTGGGTTCGATCGCATTGATAGAAACCTTAAAGATAAATACAAGTGTTTCCAGCCACCACCTAATCCAAATTCTTTAAGTGACCTACTCAGCATCTTGAATTTGTGGATTGGCCGGTGAAACTATTTGGTAGACTGTTCTTTTTTAGAGGTTTACAAACTTGCTAACAATATTCTTAGTTGTTATGTATGGAAATGGATTTCATGCAACATCTTTTAAGTAATTTGGTGTTGTGGATAACTTGAAAGTTCTTACGGCGCAGCATTTAGATGAGGAGAAGATTCTAAATGCCGTGAATTTAGAAAAGGATGTGGATGGTTTCCATCCTCTAAATATGGGGAATCTTGCCATGAGGGGTCGGGAACCATTGTTCATCCCATGCACTCCCAAGGGTTGCATCGAGTTGTTACTAAGGTCAGGTGTGGAAATTATTGGCAAAAATGCAGTGGTTATTGGGAGAAGCAACATCGTTGGACTGCCCACATCATTGCTACTGCAGGTAGCAGTATTTTTGCACCTAAACATTCGATTTTTATTTAATAATTTTACCGTCGTTCTGATTAGTGGTTTCAATTGAACTTTTGGGTAGAGGCACCATGCAACCGTCAGCATTGTGCACGCATTCACACCAAACCCCGAACAGGTCACTAGTGAGGCCGATATTGTGGTCACAGCTTCTGGAGTGCCAAACCTGGTCCGTGGTAACTGGTTAAAGCCTGGAGCTGTTGTTGTTGATGTAGGAACTTGTCCTGTTGAGGTATATCTTGCATCCTCTCTAATGTACACAATGGCAAAGCTTTTAATTCCCTGATGGTCTGCACACGCACACGCACACCAAAAAAGAATATAAAACATAGAGACAAAACTAGCAAAATGACACACAGGAAACAGCTCTCAATGAAGCATTTCACTGCTATTAGCAAATCACTAAATAAGGCTTGTAATGGATCCAACTTGTCAAGTTACTGGTTCATTCTCAGGGAGAGGATGGGTGTAATAACTTTTGGTTTCAGATTTCATGATAAACATGTTGATGGCAGGATCCAAACTTTGACCATGGTTACCGTCTCATAGGAGATGTTTGCTATGAAGAGGCATTGCAAGTGGCATCAGCAGTTACCCCTGTTCCTGGAGGAGTTGGTCCCATGACAATTGCCATGCTTTTGTCCAACACTCTAGATGCTGCTAAGCGAGCATATCATTTCACTTAAGCAGTGATGAGGCGAAGCCAGATTCTATGGATGCATAATTCGCCTTGCTAATACATGGAATGGAAGTAAAGATGCCTGGAGAATCTTCATTTACCAGTTTTGTGATCATTTGGACTTTAGCGCTCAAACGACTTAGTCGATTAGGTTTACCACTTGTCTGAAATTTCTGATAATTAAGAGGAGTATAGGTGCTATCTTTGTTGAATCAGTTGGCTGTGGCTGATGGTTCATTTCTTCACTACCCAAATTTTATCGCCAGGGTGCTAAATTAGGCAATACAAATTTTTGTAACGTGTATTCCATTCTATTTCTTTACCGAATGACACTTTTCTCTTTATGAGGTGTTATGTAGGGTGCACTTGTATTGCATCCAACTTCATTTTTTGATGATATGCAAAGCATGTAATTTTAATTAATACTACTAAAATATCTAACGTGTGTCGGGTGCAAGTATGTAATGTTGAAGTATTTTACTTTTCCAATTTATTATTCCATTAAAGATAATACTTATCTAAAATTACAATTTCTTTCTCCCGTGTATGTTATGATTACCTTCACATTATTTGTTCAACCCAACAAAAGAATTGAACGAACAATATGTTTTATGATATACTATGATAATGTATACACAATATTTTCTTGAATCCCCTTGCCTAGATTAAACAAGAGGAAGAAAACAGTATGACACATTCATATCTCAAAAGTACAAGTCGATCTGGAAGAGTGTGTTATTTACTGCACAAGTCAATGTGATTGCTATGTTCACAACTATACTCGCCATTTCAATGAACAATGAGAAGCAAATTGAAATTAACAAAGCAGAAATACTGAATCCAGCTGAGGGGTTAGCTACAGACATTCATCCTAGTCTTGTAAATGACAGCTAAAAGTTTGATATTGCACACTAGCGGCAGCTTGTTCGACAACACAAATTTGTTGGATCGAATCACTAATACACAAGTTCGTCATCCTTCCACTTCATTTGTGGATTGCGCTGGCTCTACAACTGGAGGTATACAGTCCACCTTGAAGCGTAGGACCTATTGAGGAAATTCGTTCGAAGTTAGGAAATTGCCACGCAAGAAGCTCACACAGATATCGTTATTAATAATAAACTCTCTGATTCTATATAATGAGTGGACTTGGAATCTCGTCAGATGATTTTGGGTTATGGTATCCTGTTATTCTCAAATACGTCGACCACAATATTTCCTCTGTTACACAATCCTACCTTCTTAAAAAATGCCGAATAGGAGTTGTCCCAAATCAATTTGTAGTTTCCAGTCATGCACGTGCAAAAGTTGCCCTGGAAGATTATAGGGCTAAATCAGTGACAGCTTCTTACTCAACGCATTGTAAAGCGGATATTTAAAAGCAATAACTCACTTGGTCAGACTCACAACGCCGGTAAGGTAATATCAGCTGGGGAACCACCAACCACGCACATTGTACATACAAGTGGAAAATGAGCAAAAGGGAACACCAAAGAAAAGGCAAACAAGCCAATCCTTGCATCAAGATTCCACTATGTTGCAAGGATAGGTTTATGTAAGAAACGAAGTCATGCTATTACAGTATACAATTAGTATATAACTTACCGTCTTCTGTCCAGAAGGACTAGTATGTTCCACACTAAATCCAATATCCTGACACGAGTCAATGTGAAATTTAGTGAGTTGGTATAAAGGAAACACAAACTTTTACAGCTAGGATATTCTAATATAGAAGTCAAATCTAGTAGGCAATAGGTTCACCATTTAAATGCTAGTCTCAACAACTGAGAGCAGAATGATGTATTTTTTTATGATCATGCTGATCAAATTGCCTATTCCAAAAGCAAGGACACAATGTGACCACAGTTTAAATGAAGGGGAAGGAAGACACAGAATTCCCATTTCATGGTAAAATAAGCATAAATTAAGAATGTGAACTCTAGATGTCCTAAAAGGTCAGCCAGTACTGTTAATACAAACAGAAAGTATGATGCTGTCAAAGGTGAACTCCTTCGTCAGGGTATTCAATTTAAATAATACTAACAAAACAACTTCCATATTGTTTATACCAAGCACAACAAATAAGCTTACAACTAAAGTGCAAGATTTAGTAATGAAAGGTAATAACCTATTGACATAGGAAAAGGCAGGCCAGCGTTGTAGTTAGGAAGAAAAGAAAGTTCATATTCAAGAAGTCAGACATAAAACAGGGTTTCAGAAATCTACCAGGTTCATCTTGCCTTGTATCAAACAGAAATCCCAAGCAAGATAAGAATTTATTGACTCCACCGGCAATGAAACCTAGAAAAGTAAGCAAATATTGGTGTCACAGGATACGAGAAGTTAAAGCTTAGCAATAGAGAAGAGATTTAAATATAGAGGGGGAAAATTGTTCTAAAAATCAAAGCCAGCCATCTATCTACTAAAGTTGATTCCTAATTGAAAGAACAATCTCTAATTTAAGAATGTCTTGCTGCAGTCTTAGATATTTGTATTTGTAAACTAAGAGCAAGAGAATCTAGAAGGTAAGTTTGAGATCTTAATTTTTCATAAACAATTAAAAAAACTTCAGCAGTTTGCATTGCCATTCTGAAGGTTTAGATCGAGCAATAATGAGAATATAATTTTATTAAATTTTCAACATTGGGAAGAAAGAATTCAAGTTGATCAGAAACCACTAATTTTCAGTCTTATTTCTCCTTCACCAACTACGTCTATTTTATTGATGGACTTCCAGAAAAGTATCTTCATGAATTTTAAAGAGTTTCAAAGCCACATAAAAGGGTATGATTGCCATAAAATCATCCCTGGCCCTCAATCACTAATTTTCAGTCTTATTTCTGACATCATAAATTATGCATCCGTTCACAAAAACATCCAGATCTGCTTTATGCATGTACTATCCAATGTATGTTTATTTCCCTACAATTGTTGTTACAAGAACATAAATAGGTATGAAAGTTGAGATGGTGAAGCGGGGAAATTGACTAAATCAAACTTACTTCAATGAAAACAAAAACAAGAGACACACGTTCATGCACAAGGAAACTCCTAATGTCACAGAGCTGTTAATGATTAGAATCATATCGAAAGCATACCTCATGGGTTTTCCCAGCTGGAATGGTCATCTCCTTAAAGTCATCATTATTCCTGTTATGAAAAAAAAATTTAATTAAAAGGATAAAGCATTCCAATGAAAATGGCAATGATGACTTGGAAGAACTAACTTGAGAATTTACCTAGCTTCCAGTGCACCAGCAACCTCTGCTGAAATAAAGAAGGGGGAATTCGCAAAGACCTCACTGACCAAATAAAGGAAAAATGCATAAAAATGGATAGAATATATTCAAAGACAGATTGAATTGCAAGCACTATTGTTCAAAGACATTGATATGCTACATTAACACACACAAGGTACCACAAATGCCAAGCCACTGATCGATTTCAGAAGATAATAATACTAAATGATTAAACTAAGTCAAGTTCTGATGGAGTTAATCAGGAATGGATATTCAAGTGAATTATTTGTTAACTTTTGATTCTAGATTCCCATGTCTGCACCAAAGTTAAATATCAATCATTACAACTTAGGACAATTGATCTCAACATGCCTTGTAAGGGATGTAAAAAAGTTTTTTTCTAAAACTTGGGAATCTAGAAATTATTTCTATAATTGTAGCTTCTACAGAGTTAGAGGTAATGTACACCAGAAAGAATTTCAGTTGCATTAGGTTTTGCATATTTTACTCATCATGAAAGCAAGTTTTCTGCATTCTCTCCATTTCCCCTATTTACAGATTGATAGTTGATTCCATGCATACAGAAAAAGGCAATAGGATAGGGAGTTAGAGATCACAAAATGTCATTCATGATAGTGATGATGGCCAATGGCAGAGTAAGAAAGCGGACATTTTTGTGAACTGTGGTGGAAATTATCTTATGCTAAACAGAACAACAAAATAATACTCCTTTGGTATAGCATTCAAAAATAAAATAAAAGTTGCTTCCAAAGGAAAACGACTGATTGTGTTTCAAATGATAGTCAATACGAAACAGAGAAAAATAACTTGAAGCAAAGCATATGCTCAGTTGCCTAACTTAAATCTCCACTTTCTTCTCTTTGGTTTCTTTTGTTACATCAAACTATTAGTAAGAACTATAAGTTAACATCAGCAATCAAGTTTTAAATTAGAAAATAATCATATTCAAGTGCCAAGATAACTTTTGACAATAGTTTTCCTTAAACCATGGCTAGGAATGATAGGGAAAGGCAATTGTATGCCTGTACTCAATATATTGTGTTCTCTTCCCATAATGATGAGATTAACTGTTTACTGGATATTGCTACTTCTGCTCCCAGTAGTCCTTAATAGTTTCCGAACTGATAGCACTTCTAGATTGAACAAGCAACTAACCTCCCATTCCCAATTCCGAAATAAAAGAAAATAAAGGTAATCTTCTGTCCGCTCTTGTATCATCAAGAAATAATGAATGAAGGCCATGGAATAGTACCTAATGAAGGCTATGAATCTTTCAAACTCATGCTTGTACACATCAACTGCTTGTTCCAATACAGTAACATTATGCCCATTTCTGCCCAAATAAAAGCAGAAAGTACAGTAAGACCCAAAAGTTCATAGTAAAGTACCATGGAGTTGTATTTCCCATAAATTTTGCTCACATATTACTAGCCTCAAACCTCCTCCATGAGAGTGAAAGAAGAAGCCGAATCACAAGCACCATCGCCGTCAGGCTGTACAAAGGTGGTCCATAACGTTGTCTCTGCTCTTCCATGGGTCTACAAGTTAAAGATTGAACATAGGAATTCCAATTAATCACTAGAGCAAGTTAGGAACTATTGACATCCAGAACCATATAGCCAATGTACATGGTAACAAAAGATAGTACGACGCCATGAACACTAACAGCTTACCCATCATCATCGTTTATTTGGCGCACAAAATCTAGTAAAACCTGCATGAAAGGCAGACAAAGAGAGAAATGAAACCACACACAATAATACACATGCAACAATCGTATGCATTCATAAGAGTGTGCATTGGTAGAATCAAGATAAATTAAACAAACTTATGAACTCCGTCCGTATCCGATCAAGCAACATGATAGTAATTGAATTATTTTGAATGCAGGTATCACACAACAACATGAAACATTCCATCAAACAAAACCATTTTGGAAGGGCAAAATGAAGTTAAGAGGAGCCTAAAGAGGCAGTCAGCGGAAATAAAGGCAAAAGGAAAGGTATGGATGCAAGCTGCTATGTCTTAGTTCTCAAGAAAGCAATGAAAGGGAGCGAAAAAGATCATGCCTGTGGAACTCCAACCAGGTACTTCACAAGAGTTTTGTATACACCTGTTGCAGAACCGAGCTGAGCCAACTGTCTCCTCCTGAGATGATATCAATTTCCAAACTTATTAGAGAAATACAATGTATTTCATAATCAGCAATTAAAACAAGATATCTCACCTATCCATCTGTTGTCTCCATAATAGAGCATATCGATCCCGTATGCTCCCCCCTGAACTCACCAAAGCATCAACTTCTGCTTGCTTATTCCTCTCAGACCGTTCCTTTTGTTGTTTAATGATTGTCCCTCGGAAATCTTGAGGCATGTATGTCATAACTAACAGCACATTTGAACAGATACATTAGTTAACTTTGTTATCGCCATGGTTACGGAGATAAAAACCCCTCAATCGCATGGAACTGTACATCAACATCATCCAAACACTGACAGAATCAACATAAACCCTTGGACATAGCCTAATCTCTCTCTCTCTCTCTCTCTCTCTCTCTCTCTTCTCCGCATTTAACTTGCTCAAAAGATATTGAAGCGTAACAAAATGGTCGTAGAGAGAATGAGCAATAATATAGGACTTTTTTTTTTTCATAGGCAACAAATGTGGTGAAGGCATTCTAATTGAGAAAAATGATGCCCTTGTGTAGAGAATAAACCTGTATTGAATACACGATCCGAATTTTTAGATTGGAAAGACTCCAGTGTCATCAACAAGCTCTGAAACTTGTCTCTGAGACTGTTAAAAACAGTGGCAAGTTGGGCACAATCAGAAGTCGACGGCTGCTGAAGCTGCAATGTTTAGATGAAAATGTGGAATGAACAAATCAACCAAAAGGAGACGTGAAATAGAGTATAAAATGCAGTGATTTCACCAAAGAAAAAAGTCGTGGAAATTCATTTGGAAAACAGATTAGCTTACTGGTGAGGGCCAGTTGGATTGCTGAAGCAAATATAAGATTTCTTCAATGTGTTCACGATTTTTCCACATATTCTCGTCTATTTTATGAGGAGGATCCCGCTCCGCTTCTTCTACCAACAACCTTTCATCTAAACGATAAAACCGTTGAGTATCTAAAGGATAAAATCAAAATAGGTGTTGGCATTAGCGTAGTAGCAGTTGCAATCAAATAAAATAAAAGACCTGGAGAGATAGGAGGAGATTGGTTAAGCAAATCGAAGGCGATGGAGCGAATCTGAGAGGAAAGACGAGAGACGTCGTCAGAGAGAGGCTGGAAAGGGTGTTTGTCGTAATAAGAAGCCAAGAAGCTCCTGGTTATGGGCACCAATCCCTCCGTTGATGCCATTTTCAACACCAACCACCGCACGCAACACTTTCGTATATGTTGTAAATCTCCCCGGCTATGCTTTGGTGCTGCGATTGCCTTCCCTTTCCGGTAGATCCGATTATAGAAAATGATTAACTGCTAATCAGCTTTAGCAACATTGGCGTCAAAGCAACTGTTTTCTTTCTTCTTCTTTTTTTTAAAGGAAAACAATAAATGAAATTGGGATGACCCGACCCCATTACTTTACAGTTACACACACTCATATACCCGACCCATCCGAGACGTAAATTATACTTTGCCAAAGCCCTCCTTTTATGCGCATTGTCGAATCCCTTCTTCTACTTTCCGGTTTTTCTTAACTTTATTTACTCGATAACAGTCAATCAGGATGATTCAATGTGATGAGTTTATTCAAATTACTGTGTAGTTATTGTTTAATCATTCAGACTCGGTTAATCTTGTTAAGGACCGTCCAATAAGATTGCTTAAGTTCGTTATTTGCCCATAATTAACAAGTATTTTTAACATATCTACGAGCCTTAGCCAGCCAATGAATTGTTCTCTGAGTCACCAAAGCACAAGCTGCTCCTTTTATATTTAAACAAATCGTTACTTTTGATTTTTAGTACACGAAGCTATAGGGTGAACGAAATTGCAGTATAGGTGCATCTAGACGGCACAAGAGGTACAGCTACAGGTCTTGGGCACAAAAGCACAAACGCCGTAAGGCTTGTTGGGGAGTTGACAGTCAATGGCAAAGCAGCAAGGCATGGTGACACAGGAAGTGGGATTACTCGTGGAACAGCACTTGCATGCCAGGCAGAGTTGGAAAGGTGTGTTTTCCGTAGTTAACCGGTACTCAATTTCATCATCAGCTGGCTGGAACAAGTCTTGGCCTGATGCCCCAACGTTCACTGTAAAGAAAGCATATCATAATAAACATCTATACATAATACATATTATATATATGGTTTTCCAGTAACACAACATCCAACTTACCCAGACAATGGATTAAGCTTAAGAACACCAACATAAGCAGTTGCAGCAGCTTTATTTTCATGTTGACATGCAATTGGTTCAGTGTGTGATTGAGTACAGAGTTTAAAGAGAGGAAAGGGAGAAAAAACGGCCTAAAAATTATTTTGTAGAGAAATTTGAGTGGTGAGGAGTCAATTGGCTAATGAATTGGATATTTTCATTTGTCAATTATTGTACGCATTAGATTGGACATAAAAGCCGCGTTATATTTAGGTGAGAACTTGGAGGGCTGAAAGCCCAATACCCTGTACTGGAACAGAAAGCTGGTTTCTTTTCTTAATAGAGCCCAATACTCTCTTTTTTTCAATTAAAAGTTAACATGGATATACAATTACAATTATCAAAGGAAATTTCCACTGCCAGCGAAATATACCATTACCAACCACAAACCTTTGTTCTAGATCAACACATAATGTATTCGGATTCCTTAATCCTTTTTCCATGCGCAGTAGTATTTGTGCTAGTATTCATATAAAAGAAAGAAAGGATCTGGTTCGCGTTCAATTTCAGTAACCTAGCTATATATATGCCTTGGTCACAGGTAATGCACCGCTTAGTTAACGGATTATTCTCTAGTCTTATCGTTATATTCTTCTTTGTATTATGGGGGCTAAGCTTATGTATATGTTTGTACCCAGCTAATGCACAAACATAATTCCATATATTCGAATGTTTATCCTCTGAAATGTACAAAATCATTTTTTCCATTTCCCTTCTCGTTATTAGAATTAAATTGAGAATAGGTTGCGTTCTTGATTGTTCTATGCTATATTCGGAATCTATTCAGGTGCTTTTGTGTTGGCTAGCTATATATAAATAGTAACGTATAAAAGCTACGCTCTAACGATAGAGTAGAGAATTCAGAGGTCAGCCTTGCACGCAGAATGGAGAGAATGGTCCCACAAGCGAACAACGAGAGTCGCCCAAAACTCACCGGCCAATTGGAAAAAAATCAATCATAATGAATTACATAAATCCGAATGCGTGTTCATTTTACAAATATAAATATCTCTTGAGAAGCACCGCGATTTAATTCTGAGCCACAAGATTATTGGTAAGTTGTTTGATGGACCTTGTCCAATCCGTAGGTGCACCCTTGGCTCTTCGTTTTCTTGATAATCAATCTTGACTTTGCCATTGTAATCATTGCCAATTGTATTTGTCACTTTGAAGTAAAGATACATCACAGGGTGGCAGTTTTTAATTGGTACTATGATAGTTGATAGATATACATAGATGGGACGGGACGGGACCTCCGCAGAGTCGCTATCCTTTTCCTTGATTCTCTGAAGCCCCTCCTCGCCCACAGCTTTTTTAAAATGAAAAATCTTCATATTCCTTTTCGATCTGTGTCTTGACTTGGATAGGCACCCGCCCACTCCACCAACCCACCCTTATGTTCTCTCTTCTTACATCTCTGAGTGTGTGCATATATATATATATATATATATTCGTATAATCTTGTAATTGAATGGGAAGCAAGAGATCTATCCATCTATCTATCTAATATATACTCCGTGTTTAGATCAGTTTCTCCTCAGCTCACACAACACTGAAACTCTAGTTATCATATGATCTAATTATTTGAGACTGGAATCTGTTATTGATCATCATCGTGGGATTCATCCGGCAGCAATAGGAATAATGGCAAGGATACACCCAAACGCGGTCTCCCCGCCGGCTCCCAGCAGCAATCCTCCCAATCCCAAGTCTTCTTCTGACTCAGTCGTCCTGACGGTGTGGAAGAAATCTTTGCTCTTCAACTGCAAGGGATTTACGGTGTTTGATGGCAATGGTAAACTCGTCTTCAGGGTTGACAATTACATGGCAGCCTCAAGCGAGATCGTCCTTATGGATGCTTCTGGCAGGCCTCTTTTCACCATCCGTCGCAAGGTATATAAAAATTTGTTTAAAGCAACGTGTACGATGATTGTTTCTTACAAGCAAAATAGAATATGTTGTTTCTGATGGACATAAATGTTATCAGAGGTTGGGACTGAGCGAAAGCTGGCTGGTTTACGAGGGTGAATCAATCGATAATCCCAGGTATTGTGCGAGGAAGCGTAGCAACATTCTGAAGCCCAAGAGTCTGGCACATGTGAGCGCAGGTGAAAACAGCGGTAACAATAGCATTAAGAGCAATAAGCTGAACAATAACATCAACGACAACAGATTGATATATGAGATAGAGGGATCGTACGCACAACGATGCTGCGTCATATATGATAATGAAGGGAAGAGCCGGAGGGTGGTGGCTGAGATAAAGCAGAAGGAGGCAGCGATAGGGGGTGTGGCTTTTGGTATAGATGTATTCCGTCTCATCGTACTTCCACTCCGAGACTTCGATGCTTCTATTGCCATGGCTATGGTCATCCTCCTTGATCAGATGTTTGGTTCTTCTAGACGGTAGCTCCTTTGCGTAGCTACCGATACAAACTTAATGGTACAGGTTATCAACCCAAGTGAGGTGGATTCAGCTGATTACTTAATCTGAATGTTGAAATTCAAGCCGCCCCGACTCTTCTTTCCGACATCGATCCATCCCACAGTCTTTCCCTTTCTTTTTTTCAACTTCCCCAAGAACATTCGGAGCTTGTACATTCTTTTACTTTTTATGTTCACAAGTTCAATGTCCGATTAAAATAGTTTCAATGACGGCAATGTCCTTTTATTGTATCTTTGTAATAGTCATTGTTAATATTAATGTTCATTTGCGCTACAAACATTTATATTTATTGGTTTGACTATTACATTTTGTGTATAATATGCGTGGTCGGCTGTGATGGCATGCATATTGCTGCTGTATTATTCTAATCTTGATCAAGTACATGCATACGCATAAATATTTATTGAGTGTTCTATGTTATATAAAACGAAGCCTCAGTAGATAGGTAGGCATGTTACTCTCTCTCCCTGATTACTAAGAAACAAAGAAAAACCGGATGATGAGGCACACGAAAGCTTAATGTTCGGGATTAATTAAGCAGGTCCTTGGATAGAAAACAAATCACAATGTAAACAATCAACCATTCTTGAGAGATCATATTTAATTTCTGGCAGAAGAGTCAAATAATGATGTTTTTGTGAAGCACCATTTTTCAAATAAAGAGAGCTTGACTTACTGTACGTGCATCTCTGATGCCATTCTATTTATGAAAAGTCGAGAATCGTGCATGCCCTCTTGGGTCACGAAAGTAGGTTGAATAAATGCTTTAGTTTGGTGGAGTGTTGTATGGAATTCGTTGGAACTATTGTATGTTCCTTAGTTTTGGTAATACTTTTTCGGTTTTCTAGATGTATTGAGGAAAAGTCAGGAAGAGTTATATATTCTGGAATATATTGTATTTGTGTGAGAAGATTGGGTGGGTTTGTCTTGTTCCCACTCCAGCTGTCTCTGGGCTCAAAGAGCTCACAGGTTCCCCGTCTTAAAACCATCGCCTCTCTCTCATGTCCCAAAGCCCACCTACCGTCTTCCTCTGGTTTCACCTTTTTAACTAAACCTAACCCCATTCCACGGGCTCTTACCAGTTACCCTTTTTCTCTCCTTCACACATATATATAAACAAAAACAGAAGCAACACACACTTGTCTTTCCGTTTCTGTGGGTTGGGTCCGATTGCGAGATCCACTGTTCCAAGATTTGTATAAACGGTTTTGGTTTCTGTCACTTCAGTCTCTACCGTTGCTATTTAATCCACAGGTACTCGTCTTTTTCTCTTCCATTATTCAGTCCCCTGCTTTATTGTTTCCTTTTTTCAAACTAGAGAGACATGGGGAGCTCTGGAACAAACTGGAAGTTGGCTGATCATCCAAAGCTTCCAAAGGGGAAACCCATAGCAATGATTGTATTGGACGGCTGGGGCGAGGCTAACCCCGATCGCTACAACTGCATCCATGTCGCCGATACCCCTACCATGGATTCCTTCAAAAAGGTAATCTCCTGATTCTTTTACGTGCTCGATTTATTTTATCTTATTTTCCTATTATTTCCATTACCGAATCTATCATTCCACATGGAGTTTGGTGGCATCTGGACTGATGCATCCGTTGTATATTTTAATTCCCGATGCTTTGATAGAAATTGTTGGATGCTCTGACATTTCTTTACATTAACATGACACTTGATCCAATATTTCACATCGTTATATTACACGGGTTAATGAAGTCTGCAGATATGGATGTTAATCCAACTTTATGTAACATGGCTATGCTGCTATAGAGATCTCAGTGATTACAGTTCTAGATCCAGAGATGTTATGCATGGCTGGGTGACATATTCAAATTCTTTTGTTGACGTTGCAGACATTCTTTTATAGTTTGATGGACTTGGTCTTGTTTCTTCTTATTCCCTTACAGGGTGCCCCTGAGAAATGGAGGTTGATTAAGGCTCATGGCACTGCTGTCGGGCTTCCAACTGAAGATGATATGGGCAACAGTGAAGTTGGTCACAATGCTCTTGGTGCTGGACGCATTTATGCTCAAGGGTCATCTCTCATATGCTTATGATTTGCTATTTTGGATTCTCTCATGCTACCAAACTTTGTGATCATTACTGTTTCTTATTGATTTCTGGTGAAAAATCATCACTAATATTTTCATTTATGCATTCTTAAATTGTTCAGTGGTGAACCACTTCATTGTGGTTCCTATCAATTTACATAGTTGCCGTATATAATTTAAAGCATGATTTATGTATTTAAAACATTGCATGTCTTTAAAACATGGTTAATATCTTTACATACTCTTTGTGGTAGCTGCTACGTATTGATAATTGTTGTGCAGGGATGGCTAAAGTTTCACTCTAAAGTTGTTTATTGACAGTTTTTTAATATTTTATACAATGATTGACGTAATATTTATACCATTCTTAATCAAAAAAGATACTCGAGCTGTTCTTTACTTTCTGATTTTGAAGAATCATTCACTTTGATTCTACTATTGACCTTCTCAGCAACATCAAAATTTTGAAGGATTGCTGTTATGTTATGTCATAATTTCTTTTCCATTTTGCCTTTGATCCTGTAATGTCTTTATTTAAGCTTTGAACTTAACAACCCTTTGCTTCTAAGTGCAGGGCGAAGCTTGTTGATCTTGCTCTTGCCTCCGGAAAAATCTATGATGGGGAGGGATTTAAGTACATAAAGGAATGTTTTGAAACTGGCACTTTGCACCTGATTGGCTTGTTGAGTGATGGTGGAGTGCATTCCAGACTTGATCAATTGCAGGTGACTTCCTGATTCATGATTTGGTGTTTTCGGTCAGAACTTCCTTCCCAAATGTATTCTTACTTCTCTCCTATCTTCTCTGTGCAGCTGTTGATAAAAGGTGCTGGTGAACGAGGTGCTAAAAGAATTCGCGTTCACATTCTCACCGATGGACGTGATGTGTTGGATGGTTCTAGTGTAGGATTTGTGCAGACTCTGGAGAATGACCTGGCAAAATTACGTGAAAAAGGTGTTGATGCACAGATTGCTTCAGGTGGAGGTCGCATGTACGTTACCATGGACCGATATGAGGTATTAAAAGGCTTGCTATCATATTATTCGCCTAATTGCTTTGTATATCTTCTGGGATTATGTTTGTAAAGCATCAACTTCTTGCAAATGGAACTAGCTCCTGGAACTTGTTTCCTTTTCTTGTCATTGTTGAAATGAAGTGCAATTTATGGCAGAATCCCTGGATGTGTGGGAAGCATTGCTTATTATTGTTCCTGCTGACAAATTATTCTGGCATTGTTTCTCTATGTTGAGGATTGGTGGATACTGCATTAGTCTCTGACGAGCATAAGTATTCAGTATATTGCTGTTTTGCGAACGGCAAATGTCAAGCATTCTAATGGGGCTTCTGTACTTCCTGGATTGGAATTTCTATGCTTACCTGTTGCCGATCTCTTTGAGATGAAATGATCGACTATTCCATTTCAAACGTTAACAATGAGCGTGTTGGCATTCTTTGCAGTCTTCTAAACAAGATATAGGATGACTTGGTGTTTCTGGTAGGGTAATAAATTTAATTTCATACCTGCTTGCTTATGAGCTCCCATGAATCTTTTACAGAATGACTGGGATGTTGTGAAAAGAGGGTGGGATGCTCAGGTACTTGGTGAAGCTCCACATAAGTTTAAAAATGCTGTTGAGGCTGTCAAGAAACTGAGGGAAGATCCCAAGGCCAATGATCAGTACTTACCTCCTTTTGTCATTGTTGATGATAGTGGGAAGCCTGTGGGTCCAGTTGTGGATGGTGATGCTGTTGTCACATTTAACTTCCGTGCTGATCGGATGGTTATGCTTGCCAAGGCACTTGAATATGAGAATTTTGACAAATTTGATCGTGTTAGGTTCCCTAAAATCCGTTATGCAGGAATGCTTCAGTATGATGGTGAGTTGAAGCTTCCAAGCCATTACCTTGTGTCTCCTCCAGAGATTGAAAGAACATCTGGTGAATATTTAGTCCACAATGGTGTCCGTACATTTGCTTGCAGGTGAGTTTACTTCATTTATATCTTGTTTTAGAGGTTCTTGCATGCCATTGATGGCGATTTTGTTCTTAAAAACAGTGGGATCTTGTCGATTGCCCTTGTCTATCTGTACTTTTTTGTTGGGATCACAGGCAGAATTAGGGCCTTTCATCTCTTTGGGTTGACAAATGCCTTCTTGGTGCGTTTATTCTTAAAAGATCTTGGTGTGGTTGTAGTTTTTGGGCCTCCTTATTCTGTTCCTGCTTATATTTCCGAAGCTATTGTTTTTCCTAATCCCAGCTTCCAAAATCTGGTTGTAAAGCCATACCACTCTTTTAGACTCAGCCCTGGTCATCTCAAGCATGGCAATTGTTGTATGGTTGAATCGAGTTGAACTAGGGTTGACTTAAAAGAAACATTAAAGATCTTTTAGGGGTTCAACCGGTTTGGAGTGTATGATCTTGAAGAGTTAAGTTCTTGGGGTCCTTCCTGTTTTCATTTCAATACTTCCCAATGCAACACTGAATAGTGCTTGTTGATGCATTAGGCAACGGGACCTTATCATTTTGAAATGGCAGGTTGACTAGGTAAATGTGCTTATTATTCGCCTTTAATGATGCAATTGTCTCTTAGTATGGATAGTGGCAAAGTCCAAATTTCCCATTTCACTTTATTCCGAGGACCTTATTTCTCTTGGTTTATAATCTTACAATCTTCATCTTTTTGAACAGTGAGACTGTTAAATTTGGTCATGTTACTTTCTTCTGGAATGGAAATCGTTCTGGCTATTTCAACCCTGAAATGGAGGAGTACGTAGAAATTCCCAGTGATGTTGGAATTACTTTCAATGTCCAACCAAAGATGAAGGCATTGGAGATTGCAGAAAAGGCGAGGGACGCCATTCTTAGTGGAAAATTCGACCAGGTGATTGATGCACGTTAGTAATTAATGTATAATTACAACTCATACGGAAGTGGAGATAACCTATGGTTTCCTGTTTGCATTAGGTACGTGTGAACCTACCAAATGGTGACATGGTGGGACATACAGGAGATATTGAAGCTACAGTTGTGGCATGCAAGGCTGCTGATGAAGCTGTCAAGGTATACGATGACCTTGATATGTACATACTCATCGTTTTGGTCTTTTGAGCTTCTAAGAACCCAACTAGTTTCACAACTTCTTGAAGTTTCAGGCCA
>JAOQMP010000005.1:1491919-1501991 GCA_027563575.1 Erythroxylum pedicellare | reverse complement strand
TTCTTTTACATACGCTCTTTATCTTGTGCATATCCAAATTTGAGGTTCTAAGTTTTAAGTTTTATTTAAATGGTTCATGTTACTGGTATTTGATCGGTAATTGGTGGAATAAATTTTATCTTAAAATAACTGGTTTTGCTGAGCATACCACTCTTTTGGTTTGACGACGAAGAAATTGTTTCCATTGTTGGTTATAGATTCTTTGTTCCCTTTTAAAGATATTTTGATGTTTTATGTGTATTATAATTATTGCTATTTGGGTAATCAATTTTGGTTTTCTTTTGTTTAACTCTTGGTCTTAATCAGAATGATATTGTAGTTGACTAAAGGTGCTTTCTTGGAGAGTTGTGTAATAATGATGATAGCTAAATGATGCAAGACTTCTGAATTTTGTTCAACTGGAAGCAACGCTTCAATGAAATAATGACGAGTGGTTACTAGCGTTGGATATTTTTTAATTTTCATGTATTAGGATATGCTAATAGATTAAGATTTGTACTGAAATTCTTACTTTTGATGCGTAACACAATCTGAAATCTGGTTTGTTCTAAGAAATTTTCTATTCACAAAGCGATAGACTCTAAACGTATGACTAAAGGTCTTGGTTAGATATCTGGAAAGTATCTATCAGGATGCAAAACCAGATCCACCTGCTTATATTTTAACTTCTTATTCTTGTTCCTTTCGCAATTTGTTAGGGATGAGTTAGTGAATGAATGCCTAAGAAAAGGTACTGAGCTAGTTCAAGTCATTACAGATCGTCTATTTCACTTACCATCAACTAAAGATATAGATGGTCCAATTGTGAAGCTCCCTCCTCCGACAACGAAATTTCCAAGAGAGAAACATGTACGATGTTCCTTCCACTTTATATAACCATTCTTTGGTTGCATTGTCAAATTTCCCTTAAATCTGGAAAGTGCAATGTTTTCACTTTTCCCTAAGATCCATGGTCATCTTTTGTTAATTTTTTAGCTTTTTCTGCAGAGTGAGGGGAGGAATGGATGGTGTTAATTGCATGCCCCTTCTAGGAAGGATAATTTATGCATCACATCTATTTTATTTCTCTCTGCCATTTCTCTAAATTAGACATATATGATGCTAGAAGAAAAAGTGTTTTTTTGAATATTTTAGCTTGAAAATCCATTTAACTTCTTATCTTTTGGTTTCAGCTTCCAAAGCCTAAACCTCCTATGAAATGGGAACAGTTTTCCAAAGTCAAAGATATTAATTTAACTATCATGTGCAATGTAGCTAGGCAATAATGAGTATATTGTAGGACGTGTCTCATATTTATTAAGTGTTTGTACTTGTTGAGCAATGGACTTTATGTGTACCATTTGTCTAATTTTTGTCTAGAAGAACCATGTGTTTAGTCCTTTGACTTGATGCTTTTTCCTTATTGAAGCCTCCAATCATTAATTTTCAACAGTGAGACTGTTAAATTTGGTCATGTTACTTTCTTCTGAAATGGAAATCGTTCTGGCTATTTCAACCATGAAATGGAGGAGTACGTAGAAATTCCCAGTGATATTGGAATTACTTTTAATGTCCAACCAAAGATGAAGGCATTGGAGATTGCAGAAAAGGCGAGGGATGCCATTCTTAGCAGAAAATTCCACCAGGTGATTGATGCACATTAGTAATTAATGTATAATTACAACTTATACGGAAGTGGTAACCTATAGCTTCCTGTTTGCATTAGGTACGTGTGAACCTACCAAGTGGTGACATGGTGGGACATATATGAGATATTGAAGCTTCAGTCCTGGCATGTAAGGCTGCTGATGAAGCTATCAAGGTATACGATGTTTTTTTTTTAGAAATTAAAAATTTTCATTAACTAAGGAGGATATACATATGAAGAGTTCAGACGCTAAATCAACAAAACATGATTTAAGAGCCCAGGAGAGGAAAACGGCGTCGAATAAGATGTTCCTATTTACAAACAAAACGACCACTTGAGAGGCCCCCCAATTTTTAGGGCAAAACGACCTAGAACTTTCTCATGTCTTCGAACCAATTTCCCAATTTGGCTGGTAGGGGGAATCGTTATATCAGCTGTCAATGGATGAACAGCGATCAACTGAGTGGAGAGAAGCACCACAGAGATAGTGATTTCCAAGTAAACGTCTTCTTCTCGAATCATGAGTATCTTTTAGTGGTTAATCTTAGATCTATCTTGTTGTTTATAGGTTTTCCAGAGGCGATTTCTGCGTGTTGTCTGGGGGGATGATGTTGGTGTCAAAGGGGTCTCAGGGTTGCACATCAGTAGAGCGGCACCTTCTAGCATTTCAGAGAGAGGAGAGGATGGGCAGAGCCAGATCTGGACAGATCAGGTAAAGGTCTTTTTGGAGTAAGTTTCGATAGATGATCTCTCCTGAAAGGGAGAGAATAAGTGATGTAAATCAGATTGGTACTCTAGTTTCTGCATAGCGTTGTATGTGGGATTGCGTAGCTCTTCTTCTAGGATTAGATCCGCCATATGTATGCCATTCTCCCACTACAATATAGGTGTAACTGATTAACAATCAGTTGCTCTCTAATACTTGTAGTGATGATCTTAGTGAGGGAGTTCAGTGAAGTTGTCTGGTTCTTGAATCTTCTGCAGTTCCTCTCATGCCATATAACCTGAACACATATAGCCATCGATAGCAGGGTTATGTCTTTGTCATATTTTGACAAGTGTAGATTAGGTAGCTCTTGCATAATTTTTAGGAGTTGCCAGGCATTTAGGTCTGGTGCACAGAGTGTTGAGATCGTAAACCATAGTGTTCTGGAGAAGCTACACTCAAAGAAGAGGTGGTCTCTGGATTCCTCCACTAGATGACAGAAGATACACTGTTTAGGGGAGGTCAAGAAGTTAAGTTTGTCCATTGTGCTCAGCCTATTCCTTATAGCCAACCAAAGTAGAAAGTTCACAATTGGTCTGAGGATTCTGTTCCAAACAAGAGTGTCCCATCTTACCCTATCATCTGTCCTTGCCCTAACTGTTCTAATTGCCTTAGTATTAACCTCTGAAAGTGGAATTCCCCTCCATAGGTAGGAATCTCTCTCCCCCCGTCAGATTAGAGGGGGAATGTGTAGGCAATTTATCTCATCCACAGAAAGGGTCCACTCACCATTAGAAATGATAGCCTGGAGTTTAGCATTCTTAGGGATGCGACATAATAGAGAATTGGCCATGCTGTTATGAATTAAAGGGCCATTTGCGTACCAATTATCAAACCAGAATGATATTTTATCACCCTCCCCTATTTGGCAAGTGATGTGCTGATAAAGCTCTTCTCTTATACCTAAGAGTTAGTTGAAAAACCAAGTGTAGGTGGGATTAGGCTTGAGAGACCAAAAACTTCTTCCTTTTAAAACATAAGTATGCATCCATTTGGCCCATAAAGATTCCTGATCACTTAGTAGCCTCCAGATTCTTTTAGACATAAGGATTCTGTTTATATTAACTATGGAATCGATGCCCAGTCCCCCTTCTTCCTTGGGTTTGCATATAGACTACCAAGCTATTTTAGCCATTCCTTTTTCCCCATTCTTTTTCCCCCACAAGAACTGTTTCAGCAGCCTTTCGATTGTTTTAGCCAACCCTTTAGAGAGGAAAATGTATGAGCTCTAGTAAGTGTTCATGGACAGAAGAACAGATTTGAGAAGCTGGAGCTTACCCCCATAGAATAGAGTTTTGTGTGTCCACAAGGCTAATTTCTTCTTAATCTTCTCTACCAATGGAAGGAATTCACAAAACCTAAGCCTTTTAGAGGAGATAGGGATCCCCAAATAGTTTAGAGGAGGAGGTTTGATTTTCATACCAGTAGCATGAGCTAAGGCATTTGAGAGATGAGAGCCACTCTTGGAGAGAACAATGAAGCTCTTGTGTAGATTGGTACATAAACCAGACATCTCTTTAAACTCAGAAAGAGTATCCATCAGGAGAGAAACCGATTGCACACTAGCTTGGCATAGAAGGACGAGATCATCTGGAAAACATAAATTTGTTAGTGAAGTCCCTTTGCATTTTAAATGATATTTGAATCTCGGCTCCCGAGAGATGTTGTATTTGAGCAATTGTGTTAGGACTTCCATACATATAAGGAATAGGTTGGGGGAGAGGGGATCTCCCTACCTAAGGCCTTTTTTCCCTTTGAATAATCCAGTAGGACTCCCATTAATCAAAATCCGGTAAGAAGCATTAGATATACATTGGTTGATCCAATTAATAAAGGTTGAGGGAAAATTCATTTCTTTCAACACCTTAAGTAAGAATTCCCAGTTTACACTATCAAAGGCTTTTTGTAGATCAACCTTAATGGTGCAATTGTGAGAGGCCCTCTTGCTAGTATACCCTTTTAGGAGTTCCTGAACCAAAAGAATATTGACTCCAATATCTATGCCAGCCAGAAAAGCCCCCTGATTCTCACTAATGAGAAACTTCAAAACCTCCTTCATTCGATTAGCTAGTATGTTGGCTATAATTTTATAGAGAAAGTTGGTGCACGTTATCGGCCTGTAATCAGTCCATAAATTCAGGCTGGGGTGTTTAGGAATAAGGCAAAGGAAAGTCTTGTTGATTTCCTTTAGGAGTAATCCTTTAGAGAAAAATTCCTGCACAGCCTCTTTGATAATTCCTCCCAAGCAAGACCATGTTTTCTGATAGGAAAATCCATTTAGGCCATCAGGGCCTGGGGCTTTAGAGCCATTCATGCTAAATACCACCTAGCCAATTTCTTGAGCAATTACAGGTCTAGTAAGCCTGTGAGCTTCTTGGTCTAGGATTTTAGAAGTTACAAACTGGTTTAGGTCAAAGTCCCTTAAAGTAGTGGAAGAATCTGTTCCCAGTAGCTTGCTGTAAAAAGATAGAGCATCTCTTGCTACCTCTTCTTGACTAACAACCTCCCTTCCATATTCAGCTTTAATGGAGTGGATTCTATTAGTGTGCTTGTGGTGAATCAGGGAATTAAAGAAAAACTTAGTGCATCTATCCCCCTCCTTAATCCAGGAGATCCTAGATCTCTGTCTCAGCAGAGAATGCTGATTTTCCACAACTTCCAGATATTGTTTCAGAGCCACCTTTTCAGTTGAAGCTAGGTTTTCATCTAATGGGTTGACAGCCAAAGCCTATTGTAAGGAATAAAGCTTAACTCTAGAAATGTCAATCTCCTTAGTAATGTTCTGCCCTCTCTTCCCATTAAGTATCTTTAACTCCTGCTTTATAGCCTTAAGCTTTTGGAGACATATGTATTGCTTTGTCCCATAACATGGAAAATCCAAGCCTTTTTGTATAGCCTGATGAAAGCCCTCCATTTCAGCCAAAAAATTATTAAATCTAAAGGGGTGCTGTGGTTTGTAGGAAGAAAACAGATCCATAATCTTAATAGGAGTGTGGTCCGAAATACCCGGATCAAGGAATTTAGCATAGCTGAATGAGAAGGAGGAGAGCCATTCCACATTAACCATAAGTCTGTCCAATTTCTTTCGAATGTTCCAATTTGCACTCTGCTTGTTAGACCATGTATATTCATGACCTGTAGCCCTTAGATCAACAAGCTCAACATCCCGTATACAATCAAAAAGATCTGTAGTGTAATTCCGTAGATTGCAATTCCCCTCAGCTTCAGATCTGAACAGAGTTGTATTAAAGTCGCCCCCAACATCCACGGGGAACTTATAGAAGGCTTAATCCTTCGAAGAAAGTTCCAAAGTTCTGCTCTCTGAAATGTAGTATTGAAACCATATATAAAAGTAGCTATAATCCCTGTGTTTGCTTATTTAAACCAAATTTGAGTGTGCAAAAATTGAGGATTGGACTCCAGCACTTCTAACTTCACAAAAAGGACATCATAAGCAACAATTATCCTCCCATAAGCATGGATTTGGTGATTGGATATGAAGTTCCAGTTGCTGCCCAAACTACTTAGCTTATTTAGATTATCCTCCTTAATTTTTGTCTCTAACATACAAAACACCATAGGTTTCTCCTGTTTCACAAAATCCTTTAAAGAGCAAAGCTTTGAAGGATTATTTATTCCTCTCACATTCCAGATAACTACTAACATAATTAGGTGGTTTTCCCCTTGGAGCTTTTCCTACTGCTCCGAGTGTTTTTTCTACAGGTGACTGGCTCAATGAGTTCATCTCGAATTAGTGCTGTTGGCCCCTCAAGTTGTGTAGAACTACACTCCATCATGTTGTCCCCCAAATAGTCTTCATTATGGGTTGCTACAATAGGAGCTTCATCCTCCCCTCCTTCCTTCAGTTCAGGTTTGCCTTCAGCTGTAGAGGTTGCCTTTTGTTTGCTAGTTACTGCTTCTTCCTCATGCAGAATGTTGCTAGAGCTTGTTAAAATTGTAGAATTTATAGGAACCCTCTCATGTTGCTCTATTGCTAGCAAGTGCTCCTCCTTTTCCAGTAAGATTTCTGCCTCATTATTCTCAATATGCTCAATTCCCATCACTTCCCAATAGTCACCCTTGGTGAATAATTTGCCAATCGGTTTCCATGCCTTGCCTTGTGATTTAAGGGAAGGTTTCCATTGGTAAGTGACCATTACCCAATCCTCTCGAAGTGAATTTCCATTTGCCAAGCGAAGAATAGGAATACTATCTTTCAATTCCTTAGCTAGATCCATGCTCACACATAATCTAGCCAATCCTACACGTTTCCTCAAAGCTGTGTTTTCATCCATGCAAATTGGTTTGCCCAAATAGCTTGCAAGCATACTTAAGCCCTTAGTAGTCCAATATTCCAAAGGAATATTATGAATGTTAATCCATAAAGGATAATTCTTTGATCGAATTTTCTCAAGCTCCATTCCCGGTTGCCAAATTAGGAGAAAAAGGGGGAGTTGGGATACATGCCAAGGCCCCTCTTCAATGACCTTTTGGGCTTCCGATTTGGAAGAAAAGGTGAAGATGATGTTGTCCTCTTCTGAAAGCATAACCTCTAGAAGTCCCCTTCCATTTCAATTTCTCTTAGCCCATGCTTGAATAATCGGAAAAGCTGGCCTCTTTTCCATGAAAAAAACCCACCAATGTAACTTCCCATATTCGGGTCAATTCCTCTAGGCTAGGGGCCACCATAGTTCTTCCATCTTTCTCAATAGGAGGGCTATAGACCAATGCAGAATCAGATTTATCCCCAACCACTTGTTTCCAAGTTCTCCTCACTCCAAGATCATTGTTGTCGATGGCAGTGGTAGCTCCTATTGAGGCAGAAGTGACTCTGTTAGGGGACGGGTAAGTTTTAATGGATGAAGAGGGGGGTGAGTGATGGCCAGTGGGTTTAGGGATAGAGTTGGGATTAGGGTTTGGGTTTGGGTTTGGGGTGGGGTTTTGAGGGGCTGACAGAGGAGGGAAATCAAAGTCCATCCCTCTCCCAAGGTATACGATGTTGATATGTATATACTCATCGTTTTGGTCTTTTGAGCTTCTATGAACCCATCTAGTTTCACAACTTCTTGAAGTTTCAGGCCATAAGCAGAGTGGGGCAGATATTGACATTTGGCAATTTATGATTTACATTTGATGTGTGCATTGTGTGTTGCGTGTGGTATTTCATTGCCTGATTTTTACATTAGGGTCGAGTAGTATGGACCTAGTTGTTTGCTGGAAGTAGTTGGTTAATACCGGAAGGAAAGACCCATTTTATGACTTCCTTGTTACTGAATGGGAAGTAATGTGACTGCAGATGATAATTGAAGCAATAGAGGAAGTTGTTGGAATATAAGTTGTTACCGCGGACCATGGCAATGCGGAGGACATGGTGAAGAGGAACAAATCTGGCAAACCCCTTCTCGATAAAATGGCAACATTCATATCCTCACGTCTCACAATCTTCGACCAGTAAGTGGCTGGACAGTGTTTTATTAATAACAGGCTTTCCATTATACGAATTTTCATAATTGGGTCCATTGCCTCAAATATTTTCTTTTCTACGTATAGGTGCCAATAGCGATTGGAGGTCCAGGACTGGCACATGGCGATCGGTTCCGTAGTGATGTTCCTACGGGTGGACTTGCCAATATGGCTGCAACTGTGATGAATCTTCATGGATTTAAGGCTCCTAGTGATTATGAGCCTACTCTCATTGAAGTTGTTGATAACTAGGATACTTACTTTTTTTTTAATCATAAAACCCTGGAACGAGGAAATGATTCCATTACTGCTTTTTATAAGTTACCAAGCCAGTAGGAGTTGCGAGCGCTGAGCCTGCCACGCCCAACATTTGGACTTTGTCTTCGTGTTCCTTTTTAATGGATTTTCAAGAATAGTATATTGAATTAATCTTAGATTGATTGAAATAGTCGCCGCCAACTTTATTTATACAGTGTTCTTTGGATTTCTCTAATTAAAACCCGTTCTTTTACCGGGCATTAAAGTAAGTCTTGTATATGTGCTTTATTTTCTAGTTGGTTTTGATTTTCAATAAGTGATGCTCTAGGATTTCCCCTTTTCTATGTTCAATAAACAGTATCTGTTCGTATTACGTTCCGAGGAAAATCAACTCGACGGTGAGTAAAATTCAAAGTTATTATTAAATTAAATAATAAATTAAAAATAATAATTAAAATTAAAAAATTAAAAAATAATTATTAAAATTATTAAATTAATATGATTTTCGAAAGATAGAAAAACAATACAAATAATAATAAAAAATCACGGAAGACATTTCGTTACGTTTCTAAAAACGGTAAAAAAATGTCGTAGATTCCTTCATATTCTGCGACGTTTTAAAAACATTGCGGAATGTTAGAGATTCTGTAACGTTTTTGAAAAAAGTCGCAGATTATCCAAACTTTCAATGACCTTTTTATAAACTTCGCAGAATGTTAATGTTTTCTGTAATGTTTTACAGAAAACGTCGCAGAAAGTTTTTGCCTACACCACATTTCGCGATATTTTTGGACATTCTGTGAAGTTTTAAAAATATCACAGAATGTCTTATTTTCTTGTAGTACGTGTTCACAATATAGACATATTTTCATGCATGTATTAGCTCTAAAAGAGATTTTCATATCTTTTTAAGTACATAGTGATGAATATGCTCGTGTTCATGCCAACATATCGCCGAGAATTTGGATTTCAAAATTTAAAATATAAAATTAAGAGGCAAAAGAAAGGAGGAAGCTAGAGAGACACAATTGGAAGCCATAAGGCAACAGAAAGAATGAAGAACAAGCTAAAAAAACCTTTCTAGAGCTAATTTTTATCATTTTAAAAGTAAATTTCTTGAATATTAAAAGATATTTCATCATATTTCTTTTGATTTTATGTATTCCTTGTTAGAGTAGTCCTCTAAAGATAACCACCTCTAGTACAAACTTTATTTTGATTAATAAAACGAAAGACAATTTTTTTCATTAATTAGATATTCGTTTATTTATATATTGATATCGATCTTAAATCAAATTAATGAAGTCTATGATACAAAACATAGCATGAAGAAAATCATGATAAAATTATGATAATGAGATTTCTATCATGTGCAATTATATTAATATCTAAATTATCCCTAGTTATAGGATTAATAAGACCGGACATTATTAATCCGAATAGACTAGCACATATTATACTCCTTTATTTGATCAAGTAGTGGATCTCACAAACTGTAAGCATGAGATGTTTAGAGTTAACATATGGATGCTTACTAAGAGTGGTAAGTACATCGAATGACCTGCTATGAGATTATCATATGGATGATCTATCAAATGTCAATGATTAATCTCATCACAGAAATGGTACAAATATCCTTAGACTTAAGATACTCAAAGGTATCTTGGATACTAATCCTATGCTTTGACATCATTTCTTGTTGCCTTAAGACGAGGTCATCCATAGGGTGGTGATTGGGTACAGCTATTGGTATTCGAAGGTAATTGAGTAGCCAATAAAGGATTCATTACTCCTAATAGAAGGAGATGATACCCACGGCCTTTTGTCGGGATCATTACTTAGGAGTCTCTGGCCAGAGTAATTATATGTTATGAAGAGAGTCTTCAATGACATATATAGTAATGAGATCTGAGGACAAGAACTAACATCACTTAGACTAGATGTGATGAAATCAGTCT
>JAOQMP010000005.1:1457548-1483479 GCA_027563575.1 Erythroxylum pedicellare | reverse complement strand
GAAGAAAGAACCGAGTGGTTTCCGCTGAGAGGAAGAGAAGGTCCGTGAGTGTGAAGTAGACTACACAAGAACAAGATGTTGCTTTGCGGTTGCGAGACGACGAGGGAAAATCAGAGAGAAGAGTACATAAAGACCAAAGCTTTCGTTTTCTTAGAACATGATAGAACCAGTCTCGAAAGCCTTCAATTAAATCTTTAAGATAACATTTATATGCAAAGAGCATTATTAAATTATAAGTATACAGTAGTCATTTATATGATTAATTTCCAAAATTTTAATAAGTTATTTACAAGATTCATATAAATAACCTTTAACTAACTAAAAAGTGTCTAAAAATGTTTTAATAAATTAAAATATAAGAGTATATTTTCTTTATTAAAGAAAGAATTTTTAATTTCGAATCTGAAATTTTTGAGTAAATTATTTGGAGATGCGAGTGTAGAGGAATAATCTATTCTTTCAATTTTAAATTAATCAATTTTTTTGAATTTTAATTTAATATTTAAACTTTTGAAAAATTTAATTGAGTGACCATCTTTTTAAAACTTTAATAATTCAATTAAAAAGTTAATTTTTATTCATGATAAATAAATAAAAATTCACATGATATTCAATAAACATGTCAGATTATCAAAAATAACCATTTAAACTAAATGGTTAAGATTTTAAAAAGTTGATTACTGAAAATTTTAAAAAATTGAGAATTAAAATATCTTTCCCCCCTTTCAATCCTGCATCGGTTTTCACATCCTATGTTCGTGTTCCTAAAACAATGGCTGAGCCTCTGGCTCATTTTGGATGGAGTACTGCTATATAGAGGAGATTTCTGCTCTATAATCGCCTCAAGGAACACCTCAGTGCAAAGGCTTCACCGAAACATTCGGGTTGACTACAAGGGCACCTCTCTATTGGCAAAATAAACATCAATCACAAAGACCTTCAAGACGAAGTCTACATGGAGCAACTTCCTGAACTTGTTGCTCAAAAGAGTATGGTTGCATATGTTGCCTAAAGAAACCATTCTATAGCCTCGGACAATATTCTCATGCCTGATTTTAGAGAATGTGTACAGCGTACTAGAGTTCAACCTCAAATGATGTCAATCAGACCACTCTATTCTAGCATCAGAGGAAAACATGGACTCAGTTCTTATAATCGCCCATGTGGGATGACATTATACTCACTAGATGTAATTTAGGTGAGATTGTTGAGCTAAATACCCATTTACAACAACAATTTCAGAGACAACAGTGTGGTCTTCTACAATAATTTCTTGAAAATTCAGAACCAATCTTTTAATGTAGTCAAAACAAAACAGTAATACAAACAAATGATACATGGCATTTGATGCATTCTTAAAAAATTTCAATGCTTTAACAGAATTACCTCACATCTCTCCACATCTCTCAACCCTGGGTAGATTAGGACACCCCAAATGCAAATCTACAAATTGCTACACAGACCTAAGATAATGACAGGATCGGTCTGGAAGCAACATAATGATACACAATTCATCACAAGTCAACCAATTTGCAACATGAAAGCATGGTGGAATATCTCTAACACTACTCACTTACAGATATGTAACCTGCTCCTTAGTTGGACCATACATGAACCAGACCATGCCTATTACCAGTGTAAATCTCATTCCGCTCTTCATCATAGAAAAGGGCAGTTATATCTTCTAAAGCCTCCACAACTGTACTTCTGACCATAGAATGAGTCTGCTTTAAACCGCTAGAACTGCTGCTACACTCATCACCCTTGCGACTGCCATTTGTGGCATTTATCTTAGCCAAGCATTTTCCTGTCAAGATATTACTAACATTGATCGATCCAGCTGCATCAAAAGCAAAGAATAAGATTAGGAACTCCCACTACAAATCTGCTACATAACACCGAAGGCAATGTTCAGTTCCATTTGACACATAACCTCGATTCTTAAAAAGAACAAACCCCACTCCTTTCTAAAACCTCCACGAGGAGGCCCAAAAAGGATTAAAAGAGCTTCAATTTTCATCAGTTGTGCCATTCAGCCAATAGTCAAAAATAGATCTGGCTTCCTTTCTTGTCCATATATGATATCAAAATGGTCTCTGCCCTCTATTTAGCAAGCAGTAAGACAAAAGGTAAAATCCTGACTTTAGCTAGGTTTATAAAATAAATTAAGGCATTGATAGTCCCACCCTCGCCAATAAAGTATCCTAGAATATCTGATTCTGAATTATACAACCAACTATGGCTGCCGAATGCCTATGGCAGCAACTTTGTTGGGTTTGCCTCACTTTCAAGTTTTATATTTTCTAAAAAGGGCATAACATAGGACATTTTTAGAATCCAAAAATTTTGCAGCCTACCAAACTTCTAGGTACATCTTGTACCACAAGATGAGCTAACATAGTTATTATTGCTTTTAGTTCATTAATTACAATATCATCATTACATCTACAATAAAAACTACAAGGGAAAAGAAACATCAAAATCATGAGTTAGTACCTCCTATAAATAAGTTAGAACACTCGAACAGATAACATCTGTAAATTTTTACACAGCAAAAGTTGAGCATTATCAAAACTTGTTACGAGAAGGATGTAGAATGATTACCAGTTCCTTCCATCCACTGGTCATCAGACTCGGCCTTGCAGTAAGAGATTATAAGGTCCTGATCACTTGTTATATATATGTTATTTGTGTTACAGTCAGGATGCCATAGCAGGTGATCCTCAAATGATGTCACAAGCTCTCCGCGAAAATTCCAAACAGCAACAGTCCTATTTCTGAATGTTAAGAATAGCTGGTTTTCATACAGAAATATAAACGCTGAGGGAGTCATGAATTCTGTTTTGCTAACTTCCATCAACTCAGCATTTCGAACCTGTAGGCAGCAGCCTGCAGTTATTTCGCTGAATAAAGTGAATGGTGCAGGTGAAAAACTAAAAGAGATAGAAAGAACATACATCAAGAATCTGAAGATTCTCATTTTCCTGCTTGACAAGAAGTTTTTCATTGAATTGTTCAATGAAGTCAACCTTTTTATTGCGATGAAGGAGATGGTTGAATGCTTTGAGAACTGTGCCGTCTTCTATGGACAAAATTTTCAGAGGAACATGGCCACTTGCTCTATTGAAAATCAATAGCATGATGCCTGGACTGTAGCCAATAGAATTAATAATAACAACATAAGAGCAGTTATACAACAGGTTGAAAATATTTTTAGAAAAAAGAAGACAAGATATGAGATATATTTCAGGACTCAAACAAGCTTTTTAATAGTTGTCACTTGCCTTACACATCATTTCATGACAAATAGACTTCATGCAACCATTTCTGGTTGAACCACTAACACTACCAACAACAACAATTAACCTAGTTACTAAAAATACCATTCACAAGCACACATAATCGCATACACTGTGTGGGTGAGCGAGAGAGAGAGAAGGTACCTAATCTTGATCTCTTGTACGTGTTTGTCCGAAATGGAGTACAGCATTGTATAGTTTTTGAGATCAAAAACCTTGTAGATGCTGAAAATAAACACAAAATATTTAGAAATGATAATCAGAATGTATTTGGGAAACAAATAGGAAATGAATTGTAAATGCACCTGTCTTGTGCGGAGTAGGTCAGAACCTTTCCATTAACATCATCAAACTCTACAAACCCTGGCCACTTCAAGGACTCAGATTCAAAAAGGGCAAAACCTGCATCTGGTTTGCCCCTTCGGATGTACCTAACCATTTAAAGTGAAGTTAAGCATTTCATAACACGCAAGACTTAAGACAAAGAGAAAGATCACACAAACAAGAGAAGATGTCAACGCACTCGATTCTTGTTGATCTACATTTCAAGGAGCTGAAACTGTCTGAAGCATAAACTGAAACTGTGATAAGAGAATCGTTGTTTTTGTTGTAGAAGAGGCTACGAATTACTTCATCAGGACTTACATTGAGAAAACATATCCTCTGGTTTGTCTCTGTAAGTAAAACAATCAGTGTGTTACAATGGTTTCAACTCAATAGGAAAAGCACATGAAATAAAAAAGTGAACTTGGTGAGTGAAAGTGTTGTAGTTCTGACATCAATTATACCTCTGCTAAAAGCTGCGCAAACACCAGAATGTGCAAGAGCAAATACAATGTCACGTGCAGCTACAATTTCAATGACTTTCGTTCTCTTCATCAAAAACGGTAGCACTACTGAACAGTGGCCCTTGGGATCATGAGTATCGTATTCTTCCTAAAAAGGAAAAACAAGAAAATCAATGGGCTTTCTTCCTTTCCATCTAAATTACACAACGATTAAGTCCCATATAAAGGCAGAAAACGAGTAGACTGCAACAAATTATAGAGAGCAAAGAAAGATTCATGGTGAATTGGTCGAGATCTTAAAAATGAAAAAAAAAAAACAGACAATTGAGTTGTTTCACAGTATGCTCGAACGTATGACTAGGCTGAAATAGTCGAGAAAAAAAAAAGATATTTAATTGAATAAAAAACAAGGTGATGATAGTTTTGAAGTTATTCATGGAGTAATAATTGAAGGAACAAAAGAAACAAGAAGTACCATCAAACGCATGTTGCGAAACCTCTCTTGGGCATTGCTCATACTGAAAGCACGATCCCTCTTAGAGCAAATCTCTCGTCTCTGAAGCTTCTTAACGGTGTTTACGAATCCATCTACACGTGGCCTTTTCTTCGCCACGATTCTCCTTCCGGAGCATGGCCTAGGGTTCGCCGATATCCTCCTTCCTTCCATTATCATCTTTTAATTATGAAATTGAAATTCAGCTGCCTTTTCGTCCTTCTCTTCAAACAGCAGCAACCCCCGTAAGTCCCAAATAAAATGAAAAAGGAATTCAAGCTTAGTTACTGTGTCCGTAACTAACAAGAGAAGGGAGAACAGTGATTGAATGAAGCACAAAGGGGTGTCTTCGTCTTGATTACTTCGTCTGGGGCTTAGAGTTTGAATAATAAATTGCTGATTTGTAATGCAGCCAAGCCCTAAACCCCAATCTCAATCTCAATCCCAATCCCAATCCCAATCCCTAGTTGATGAAAAGAAGAGCAGCGACAGCAAACAATTTGAGTCTGGAGTGTGTGGTGTCGTGTTCCAAGGAAAAAAGACAGTGAGAGAGACAGAGGTGTACATCCGTCCGACGTCGTCTCGTGCGGTCTAATGTTGACTCTCTAAACCCAGTACTAGGTAAGTGTAATAGTATTAGAAACGAACTCTCTGTATTGCCAACGTTATTCTATTCATATCCCTTACTTTAAAAAATTGTTATAATTTATTTTTTAAAATTATTTCTCTTAAACTTTTGTTAAAAAATAACACAAAAAATAATTAAATTTCTCTTAAAATTAATATTTTAAAATAATTATAATAAATTATTATTTTGAATTATGCATATATAATCGTGTATTTTGTTATTTTTAAGTAAAAATATAAAATAAAAAGGTTTTCTTTTAATTAAGAATTCAAAAAAAGAAAAATATTTTTAGTCAATATTGGACATTACATCTAATTTAATTTTAAGGGATTAAGTTTAATTTTGATTGAATCAAAATATTAAAATGATATTATTTTTTAAACTTCTAGCACGACTCGTCGTCCTCTTCCCCCACTTGGGTCTGAAATTTTGAAAGTATGCATACACGTGGTTAACGTTATAGATATGTATATTTAACGCAAACGCAAACGCAAACGGTCACTGTGATGGATGGGTGTTGGTCAAAGCTGGAAACGCGCTTTGTCCTTCAAATGACCTTAAATGTCGTATCAGAAAATAGAGACTCATTCTTATTATTATTCTCTTCTTCCTCCTCCTCCTCCTCCTCCAGTAGTTACTTTGTTATTCATGATAATGGAAGTTGCTGATCATGCACCCTCCACTACTGCTCCTAAGAAATCCTCCTCCTTTCGCCTCCGTAGCCCCAGCCTCAACTCCCTCCGTCTCCGCCGCACCTTCGACCTCTTCGACAAGAATGGCGATGGCACCATCACCATCCACGACCTCAGCCAAGCCCTCTCCGTCTTAGGTCTCGATGCCGACTTCTCCGAGTTCGAGTCCACCATCAAGTCCCACATCAGGCCTGGCAACGACGGCCTTGAGTTCGAAGACTTCGTGTCCTTACATCAGTCATTGGACAATGCCTTCTTCGGGGACCTGTTGTTGGAGGGTGAAGGAGACGATGATAAGCATCAGGAGGAGGAAGCTGATCTCTCCGAGGCCTTCAAGGTGTTCGACGAGGACGGCGATGGGTACATATCTGCACATGAGTTGCAAGTTGTGTTGAAGAAGCTGGGATTGCCTGAAGCCAAAGAAATCGATAGAGTTCAGCAGATGATTGTCTCCGTCGACGGTAATCACGACGGCCGTGTTGATTTCTTCGAATTTAAGGACATGATGCGCCGTAGTCTTCTCGTTCGGTCTTCTTGATCATCTCTTTTGGTCTATCTCTATATCTTCTGTTTCCCATTTGTTTTCTCTTCTTCTTTATGCATATGTTGCTTGTAATCTTTCCTTCACTATTAAAGTATATCAAACCTCACAGGTTTTGTTTTCACTCTGTTCTCCGAAACCTCTATCTTTTGAGTGAATCAAGCTCCCACTTGATAAATAAGATCAAGTTGTTTAAGATACGCTGAATCGAACATGAAAAATAACCTAATTATAATACAGGCAAAAAGTTGCTGAATTTATGCTTCATTTCATCACATGTTACCTGCAGGATTCCAGGGTTTCTTCAAACCCGAAACCTGTTTACCTTTCTGCTTAATATATTCATAATCTGTATCTATATACAAACAAAAACACAGAATTGGAATGGTCAACCAATTCATTATGAAAGGAAACAATCCATAAGTCAGGGGACTACATTCTCTCTCGCTTTGTTAGAAGTTTCTTTCCCGGCGGTTCTCTAGATACCAAACAAATAGGTGAGGTCAAAGCTGTCCCTGTCAGTTATAGAAGTTTCAGAGCAGGAAAGTGAATACTTGTGATGGTCTTGGAGTCTACTGAGGACCAAGCATACGAACCTCCGGCGGAAAAATAGGTGAATATATGCATCTGTGGTCCCAAAAAAAGTCCAAATCGACAACTTCAAACAGTCACCAACCTTGGTCTAACATTGGACCATGACTAGCTATAAATTTTTAGATAAATAGGTATATTTCTTGATTGGGGTATCAACCATGCTTCATCTTCTTATCACTCCAACAACTTCAATCTCTTAGCGAATCTAAATGACACCATCAGGCTTGATCCTCCTTGGTGATCAAATATATAGCAGAAGCAACCAAGCGTTTCTTTGAAGAGATGAGCGCGTCGTTGAGGAGGAGGAGTAGTAGCTGTATCGACATCAACACCGCTCAGTTGCTTGTATTGACCGACGTTGACGAAGACTACGACGGAAGCAGCGATGACGACGACTCATATATCGAAATAGCTATTGGAAACACACCTGTTCTTGAAGAGAATCATGATATGGATGAAGGTGACGAAGCTATGGAGCTTCCTTTATCTTTCTCATCACGCAGAGTTCCTTTTTCCCAGATCATACTATCCACTGAAACCGATTCTTTCACAACCTCCACCACACCTACATCATCATCAGCAGCAGCAGCAACAACAACATTCGCTGTGAAGTCCTGCAATACTACTTCTCTCGCACCTGAAGACGATGAACTGGATCCTTCTTATAGAATCCAAGAGTGCAGTACTCTAAAACCAAAGTTACTCCAGTTCCCTGCTATTAGTCGTCTCCTCAAAATATTCACGTCCAACTTGAAGGTATCTAACAGTTCATCAGACATCAAACTTACCAATCACCTGGCGGTGCTTGACAAGTTCAGGTGTATCGATAAAGGAAAACGAGAGGAGGACTCCAACATAAAGACAAGGACGAACAGTGGCAGCTTGATGACTAAATTACTGATCGGGTTCCGAGCTCTGAAGATAGGAAGAGTGGTTACTTACATGGTGAAGCCAAATCCAGTTGCAGGGAAGAGTACCAGAGAGGAAAGAAAACCTGATGGGGCGTATCGAAGACTTATGAAACCATTCGACAAGAGGCTGATAGAAAGAGCTGGTAAGAGATCAGTGGAGATGAACTTGGGAGGCATAAGATGGGTTTTGGGAGGCATGAGTGTGACGAAGGTCCAAAGCTACCCAAGCTCTAACCAGTCCTCTCCAATTACCAAAGCTTTTCCTACTCATACGAGTGATAATTCAATTCAAGCAGCTATCGCACATTGTAAAAGATCATACCACATGACTCCCTGAAGTTAGGAGAACAGGGAGATTATGTCTTGTCTTTTACTTACCTCAATGTTCTTCTGTTCACACTTCAATTTGGTCATAAATGAAAATAAATTGGATTGAAAGTGAGTCCGGTGGGCCGACCCGATTTTGATTAGTTGAATATAAATGTGATTACTTTTAAATGTAATACACAATTTATTAATTACTTAATTGGGCATAATAAAATCTGATTATGATAATAAAAATTGACAAGCCGACGATTATAAAAGTAGTGGTAGCGATTGGAATCTAGTGTGAAAAGTCTAAAACATCCTTGACGTGAGAGGAAGAAGAGAAGCGACTACAAGGAAGATCACGGGGAAGTTTCGCGGCAATGCCAAAGAAGTTGGAGGGTACCGTACAAGGAAACAAAACATAACATGAACATCACATCCAACCACCGACCATTGCCGTGGTAATGAAGTTCAAGCGCCGTTAGGTTCGTTCACTTTCAACTGTATCCAAGAATTGATCTTTAAATTAAAATAATTAACTTTATTAAATATTTGAGTTTTATTGCTGAGTCGATACAAAATGGTGATTTCTTGAATCTGAAACGCTTCAATCATGTAAAGCATATGGAGACCTGACCTCAAAAGCTTTGAAGCAAAAACAGAAAGTCTCAACTACCTTTCAGCACGTAAAAGCTCTAACTAACAACCGCCATGCGTTCACCTGCAACCACATGTCGGCATGGTTCAATCATATTTTTAAAAATTATTAAAATATATTCTTATATTTTATTTAAATTTTATTTATTTAAAAAAGATAAAAATGAATTTTGAAAATTAATCATATAAATGACTACTACTGTATATACTTATAATTTAATAAATGTTATCTTAAAGATTTAATTGAACGCTTTCGACTTTTGACTATCAACTAACAAACGCGCGAACCCTGAACAGGTTCTATCATGTTATCTTCTCTTCTGTTCAAGACATAAAATCACATCTAAGAAAACGAAAGCTTTGGTTTTTCTGTACTCTTCTCTCTGATTTTCCCTCCAACAGCAAAGCAACGTCTTGTTCTTGTGTAGTCTACTACACACTCACGGACCTTCTCTTCTTCCTCTCACCGGAAACCACTTGGTTCTTTCTTCCCCAGATCTTTGGGTACGGTGAAATTACTGCTGGTTCAAAGATTTGTCACTTTATTTTCCAAACACTCCCACACACGCTTCACTTGTTGAGTTTCTCTCTTTTCCTGGAGAGGGTGGTTTCGTTTCTGTCTATAATTCAACTTCAACTATAGAGCATGGACACGTATCTTTCAATTTCTGGCGGTCTCCTTGAAAGGATATATTTTTATGTTTAATATTTTAACAATTTCATATTTTTTTGCTTAAATTTTTGTGAGTAATTTAGCCTTGTTTGCTTTCATGTTCCCATCAAGATTCTAAATTTATCAGTGGGTTTCACTTGTTTCGTCCTTTTCTCTATCAATTTTTCTTTTCGCTTTTTCTCTCCATTTGTTTGGTTTTTCTTTCTTTTGTCTGTGTGTTTGTGTGTAAAGTGGAGCTTCGGGATTTTTGGAGATAAAGTGAAAGAGAGTATTTTGATAAGGGTTTAGTTCAATCTCTGTCTATGTGTCCGTCTGAAACTAAATTGATGACTAGAGAGTCATCAACTTAATTAGAAGCTCTGAATCCATTTCCTTAACGTAGATTTGATCTTTTAGGTCCTTTTTGATAATATTTCCCTTGCCCCATTTTGTTTGCTAATTTCGTTTTCTTTTTCATTGACTTGACTGAAGTCAAAAGACTGTTAGACGTAGGATTGGATTATGGAGTAAATCAATCCAATTCACTTATGATTAATTTCTTTGATGGTGCAGTGGCATATTCCAATTCAATCCAAGGTGCACCATCTGGAGTCTGCTGCAGACTGTTGTGAATGCGTGACAGTCATAGTATTAACAGTTCCTGGAATTGCCTTAAAATTCAGGACAGAACATGGAGAGGCTATTATCAGCAGTTGCAACGATGGAAGATCACGTTGGAGAAGAGTCGTTGTGGGGAACCATCAAGATTGCAGTTTTACCTATCGCTAAAGTCTTTACTATGTGCCTTTTGGGATTCCTAATGGCTTCCAAATACGTTGACATCTTACCTGCCAATGGAAGGAAACTCTTAAATGGGGTAACTTTTTTGTCTCTCTTAGTCAAATCATTTATTAATATTCAGTTTTTCTGTTCAATTGTTATTCCACAAGTGGAAATGACAATATCATTCGTTTAACATATCTTGCAGTTGGTCTTTTCACTCTTGCTTCCTTGTTTGATCTTCTCTCAACTTGGGCAAGCTGTCACGTTAAAAAAAATGTTGGAATGGTAGCTAATTATTTGGCACCTCTCCTTCTTCTCTATATTTTCCTTCTCTAAGGCAATTTTTTAGCATAACACCTTATGAAATTGCAGGTGGTTTATTCCTGTGAATGTTGTGTTGACGTCCATATCTGGTTCAATAATAGGCTTTATTGTTGCATCTATTGTTCGGCCTCCATATCCATTCTTCAAGTTCACAATCATACAAATTGGAATTGGTGAGCCATTATTTGAGAAATTTTAACTTTTAATACTTGCTCATTATATGTTCCTACTATGATTCCGTGCAAGACATTACCATGTCATGGACCATTAGTATGTGGAACATGAAATTCGAGGGTAACTATTGGAAGTATTTTGGCTTCTGCATGCCTCTTTGGCTCTTCATTTCATATAGCGTACTGGATTTAGTGGTTATGATTATAACAATAATGACTGCAGGGAACATTGGGAATGTGCCACTTGTCCTGATTGCAGCTTTATGTAGCAATTCATCCAATCCTTTTGGTGAAACATGTAGCACAGAAGGCACTGCCTATATTTCATTCGGCCAGTGGGTAGGTCTTGAAATCTCTTGTGTGCTTTTTATGAATTCTACGTTACCACTGAGGGCATGATCTATTTCATCAAATTGAAAGGCGTAGATGCAGTCTTCCACATTAGATGATACATAAATGAGCTGTCCTTTGAAATATATTCGGTTTTGTTTCTGATTTTGTTTGAATGATGGACTTGCACATTCCTCCAAGTGTTGTGCCTCTATTTTCAACATTGAGACCTAGTACCAAATAAAGTATGAAATTCAAAATTGATAATGCTATAATTAATTTCCCTTCCTTTCTTATGGTGTAGCAAGTCTAATGAAAATATTTCTGGAAAATTTTAATACACAAACAAGTTGTCAAACATTTTGGGCAATTCCCAGTGAAAATATGTCCTATTTGAGGTTAAAAAGTATACTCTTTAACTAAAACATGGTATCGACCTCAGTTTGGTCAATAATTTCACTGGAAAACTTTGTCCTTATATTGATGCTTCGAGTCTAAAGATCATGTACATCGCATGCAGAAAGAATGCAGCTTCTTAATCACTAGCTCAAATCGTACAGTTCTCTCACCTCTTCTAGTTTTAGGATTATGTTTACTGTGCTTAATACATGACACTGAAAGATGAATCTGAACATATGCATTCCAGGTTGGTGCAATCATCCTTTATACTTACGTATTTAATATGTTGGCACCTCCACCAGAAGGTACCTTTGACATTGAAGATGGGCATATTCCCATCAAAGACCCTCCTAAAGATGCAGAGTCTGAACAAGTCCCATTACTTGCTGACAATGAGGAACAAACAGATTTAAATTCATCAACAAAAGGAAAGGTGAGATGCACTTATACATGTACATGTAACAGTTTTGTTCTTTATAGTCTATTGTAGTATGTTTTTGATTACTCCCATCTTGGAAAGGGGATATTATCTGTTAGTATTCAAGGGTATGTCATGGAGTAGATCTTTGTTTCACGTTAGCATATCTAGTATCAATTTCCATGTATATGAGACAAGAATGTGATAACTACTCTATTGGTAAAAGCTTTTATTCATATGGCACAAATGAGGTTTATAGGTTTAAAATATGGTTTGTTAGAGAGATCAATATTTTTGGTTTCTTCTTGATCAGAATTTGAAACAATCTCATAATCCTACCAAAAAAGAGAAGGTCTCGATCTTATGTTATTGCTTATTCTTCTTCTTGCTTCTTATTTCCTGTGTTTCAGATTAAAAGATTTCTAATTTTTCTCTATGAGAAATTGAAGCTCAAGCAAATCCTTCAACCCCCTATCATAGCTTCGGTGAGGTTCACAGTTTTCTTCAATCTTCTTTATTCTTTTATCTAGTTGTGGCCTCTGTTAGAGTGTACATTGCCATCTTAGCCCTGATGAACTCTTAAGGGTTGCTTTGAAAGGTTAATAGCATACTGAGCTGATGATACTAAGTGGGAGACATCTTTCTGCAATTGCTACCATGTATATAAGAGTCTCAGTGACAATTTATTACACTTTGACTGCAAGGTTGAATCATAGATTTAGCTACTGGCTTAATTGTGAATAAAAACTTAGCTGGATCCTGATTGGGTTTAATTTTCTTATACTTTTAACTCAGGCCTCGAATAGCCAAAAAGGTCCAGTTTTTGTTAACTTGATGAGAAGTTTTACCAATCTTTATCTGACTTAGAACAGAAGTTAAAGTGCTTAGATTGAAGATAACTTTGGCTGATTCATGCATTTTTCTAAAAGAGTATTAATTAGCTTACATCTTCCAGATAGTTGGGACTCAATGTCAGAGTTGTGCAGGTACCTCATTAGGCATGTTCATTTTCGGTGCATTTTCTTCCAGGGAAATCATGTCAATGTTTGCTCTAGGTCTTCAGATGTGTTTAAAGCAATAATTAGGATGAATTAGTAGAAATTCAACTGTTAATTGTTGTGCACATCTTTCGTAATGTGTTTGAGAAAACAATAGAGATGGATTAACAACAATACTTATGTTGATTGCTGTGCACATGATTTGTACAGATCCTAGCAATGGTCCTTGGTGCAATCCCGTTTTTTAAGCGATTGATCTTTACATCTGATGCTCCACTTTTCTTTTTCACTGACAGCTGCATAATTCTTGGGTATGCTCAACTCAACCTTTTATGAAAGTTAATAAGTACTGATTTATTGTTTGTCCTTGATAATATGGATTGATAGTTGTTATTCTTGGAGTATAATAGAATGTACTAAATTATTTTCTGTGGTTGTTAGCCTGGAACCGTTTAAGACGTGGTGTTCAAAGATAATTAATGAAGATCATTCTTGGTATTATGCAAAATTAAGTTCATTTACATGGAATTAAGCTAATTGAGTATAAGACAAAATGATGAATAGTGCAGGCTTCATTTGTTTTTAGCAATGCTGGTAGCCAAGTTTTGCTTGAGTGAGTATCCTGGTTGTCAACTATGCACATGAGAGTCATTTGACAAACTGTTGCAACAAGTAGGGCTCTTGCATGAAGGAGAAAGATTGCTGGATTTGGAAGGTCTTTACTAGTTTAAGTTAACAACTTCTGTAGCATTAGATGTGAGACCTTGTAAATTCCAAGTCTTGGTTTCCAAGAGTCCAAATTCCCTGTTAAACTGACATACTATTGACATTGTTTGTGGTCAAATCTAGCTTCCAAGTGCTCATATATACTGTCAGTGAACTTATTATTACTCCCACTTATGTCCAGGATTTCAGTTCACTAAATAAACAGCTATTACAACCTGTTATTCTGCCTTGGTGTGTGTCGGGAGTTCAGTTTGGTAGATACATTTTTTTTCACACCATAATAGTGCGTATTGTGTGGATGATTTTAAGTTAGTTCTAGCATTTGGATAATTAGTTAATGATGCATTTGGTTATCAGGGAGGCCATGATTCCATGCATCTTGTTGGCGTTGGGAGGCAACCTTGTTGATGGTATGTTTGCTGCTTCTTGTTAACTTGAGGCTACAATCTCATTCACGATTCGTAACATGTTACCGGATCTTATTCAATTTCACTTTCAGGCCCAGGAAGTTCTAAACTTGGTATACGGACAACTGCTGCTATCATTTTTGGTCGATTAGTTTTGGTGCCTACTGCTGGACTTGGTATTGTAATGTTAGCTGATAAGCTTGGCTTCCTCCCAGCTGATAATAAGATGTTTCGGTTTGTCCTACTACTTCAGCACACAATGCCTACATCTGTCCTTGCAGGTAAAATACTTCCCCATGTTCTGGGCACATTCTCAATGCATTTCAAATGGCATAACAAACATAAGAAGCAATTAGATATTTTGATCATGACAAATGCTTTTCAGTTGGGATGACTTCAATCCTGGTTTTGGAAACTTGACGGAAGATGTCAAAGCAATTAGTTTTGTAGCATACGTAGTCTGAGGGGTTCAAATCATTGAATTGTATTATTAGACTTGAGTGAACATTTTAAAACCCGATATCTGTACAAATCTCATAAGCAATACGAAATGAGCAATGTAGGTCTAGCATGTTCATTTTCATTGATGAACCATAAATTCTACTTTTCATGTATTCTAAACCTATAACCTTTATGCTACATACAAGGATCATCAATTAAAGCAATATTTTTTAAACTTAGGAGCTGTTGCTAATCTCCGAGGATGTGGAAGAGAGGCTGCTGCTGTCCTGTTCTGGGTTCACATTTTTGCGATCTTCTCAATGGCCGGATGGATCGTACTCTATCTCAACTTACTATTCTAGAATCTCTGCAAGCCACTGGTGATATGAACTGTCCTATGCATTGCAATTTAATTTCCCTGTTGATCCTTGTCAATAGCTAAATATATTAGTATTAGTGGAGGCTTGTCATTGTTCCTCATAAGAGAGATGCTATGAACTGCAAATGTTGAAAAATTAAGGTACTAAAGCTAGTGCTTAGAGCTCCGAAAAATGCTTCAAAATTTTTAGTAATGATATCGAGCATGTTTCTCGACACTTCTTATCGAGAAAGAAGTTATTCTTTTTCAAATCAATGTTTGTCCAAGGTTATTCAGATCACTTTCTGTTGTATCCCGACAAGTGATGAAGAGAATCCCTTCAGTTTGCAGTGCACAGAACAGAACAGATCAAGGTAGCTTCTTTGGTCTCATATAAAATGTTATTTCTATGCTAAGTAAGATCTTCCTGAGATCATCTAAACTCTGCAATTTATATGTTTCCATTTATGGACTCTGTAGATTAGTTAATTGGTTTTAACGGTGTTAACGGTAATACTTGTGCACGAGTAAGCACTACCAACTTCCTACGCATATCGCCATGTTTGAACGACATCTTTAGGACAGGAGGAAGAAGTAGAAGACCATTTAACCTAATCCTGTGCACCTTCCAATGTTAATTAGCATGTTAATCGACTTCAACATCACGATGATTGTTACGGTTATTACGTGTACTCAACGATTTATTTGACCCAACAAGGGTTTGGATATGGGGACACAATCCTCTGTTTCTTTTCTCCAGTTCCTACTCTGTCTCGTTGAATCTCCCATTTGAGGGCTCGGATATGTTAACTACAAAGTTATAGACATTTGGGATTATGCCAAAAGGATTAGTTGTTGAAGAAGTAAAAAGACACGATGTGAGTGATGAGAGATATATCCATAGTTAGTCCATTGGTAGCATGCACAAGCAACAAGGTTTGAGGTCAAATTAGATGGAGTGATCTAAGCCGTCCATATCTAAACATCAGCGAGTAGAAATGTGATCCTGTGGTCACCGTGTCTTGATGCTCGTGCAATAGGTGTCACCCTATCGTTGCTTCTTGCTGTATTGAAGAATGGAAAGAGACGGTTTCTTGGACAACAAAAAGACGAAAAGTTCGTTATTTCAACAGACAGACGATCGTGGCTGGGCTGGCTGTGATATTGTCGGAGGGGCCAGTGCTGGCAGTGGTTAAAGGTGGCGTTAGTGACGGTTGCTGTGATCTCTGAAGAGAAAGACGAATAGAAGAAGAGATGGCGTATAGGAGAAAAGGTGGGATGATGAGGGCGTCCACTTTCAAAGAAGAGATTCATTACAAAACAGAGGATGAGACGAATCCTATTAACACTAACGTTCGCAATAAAAGCTTAACATCGTCGCATACATTTACACCATCATCCTCATCTTCTCTAGCTGCTCAGGCCATCAGAGCCTCTGCCATCCACCGTGATTCTTCTCTTTCCAGTTCCCACGCCGGAGATTCCTCTCCTCGCAGATCTAAGGTTTTTTTTTTCCTAATAAATCCCCTACTTTTGATTATTACCACTTGCATTCCTCTTTTCGATTGCTGCTTTGAGTTACATTTCTCAAAAAAAAAAAAACAAACAAACAAACAAAGAAAGAAAAGAAAAGAAAAGATCCAAACTTTGCACTTGGGCATATCCCAAACCTTTAAAGATCTCGTCCCAAGTGTATCCTTTTTTTTTTTATATTCGATAATCATGGTGGTTTATCATTTCCAAGTATCTATCTACCTTTGTCATTCTTGTCTGTTTATTTTTTAGTTACCTGATATGGAGTAAGACAAGAATTTATTGTTAGAAGAATACCTTACTAGTTTAATACTACCCCTTTCATTGGTTTTTTTTCGCTGGTATATTGTTTCTCTTTGTTTACTTTAACTTCCACTGAGATATTCGGGAGGGACAAAGTTGTGTTATTACTTTTACACCATTGATTCTGAGCAGTGTGCTTTGCTTTTACTTTAGTTTTGGAAGCCTTAACTTCTCCTCTTGTTCCCTTCTCCGGATGCATTGCCTGAACATGTAGGTGTTTGATGCGTATGAAGATGAATCAAGAAATGATTCTAAAGGATTTTGGGGGATACTTGCTCGGAAGGCCAAAGCAATTCTTGAAGATGACAACATATCTTTACAATTTGAAACTCCTGCAAGATCAAGGTTTCACATGTCCAACACCTCTACAGACAGCGAGGTGATTATTACCTTTGAAAAACTGACCAGTAAATTGCAAAATAAAAACGATATCAATGAAATAAAACTGAGACCAGAGTGAAACTGGATTGTTGAATCTTATTTTGTTCTCTAACCTGTATTCCCTGTTGCACATCCAGCAACTACATCCAATTCCTGACGGATTCAAAACAATGGAAAGTCCAACCTTTCGGAAAGGCTTGGATAAAATATCATCATCACTAAATCAGATTGGTGATAGCTTTGAGAAGGCTTTTGAGGTGAGAAATTTAAGATTATTTTTCCCAGAGGAACACAATCAGACTCCTCATGTTGTTTTACTTTGTCAGTTTCTATCCTACAATATGCATTTATAGTTAGCTCACCAGATTCAGTGTGACTGTTATAAATTTATGTTGTTTTCTGTGTTAATTGTGTTCTTCCCTCTTTCAGCTGCCATTCTACATTTGTTAATTCATTGTAGAGATTCAAAATTTCTTATACTTTGCAGAAGTGAACCCTTCTTAAATTTGTTCCTACATTGTTGTGGGAATTTAGTTGCATAGAGATGGCAGAATTAACAAGAGAACTAGAATGAAAGTAACAATGGTCAAAGTATGCTTCTTCCTTTCTTTATTTGATGGGAAAAACCTTTTCAATTGTGAATATATGTTTATCTGGACAACTCCGTTGTTACACAAAAAAAACGAAATGACAGAATGGTTTGAAGGCTGAACAAACAAAGTGAAACTAGGGGCAAACAAGTGTGCTCGCAGATGCATCTTTGGTGTTTTTGCATATTCTGCCATTTTATCTACCTTTAATTGTGGAAGTAAAATCTTATTGCTCTAAAATGACTTATTCTTGCAGGAAAGCCGCAATCTTGTTGAAAATAAGACCTCGGACATCATTCAAGAAACTCGCAAGTTACAAATTAGGCGAAAAGAAAATGTTCCTGTTGGACAGAATGAAGGTCTTGGTCAACCTATACGGCAACACTATCGTCAAATGAACCACGAAACTCAATTGAAGGCATCTCGCGACGTAAGGTGGCAACTATGTAATCGTGGGTCATGGGTTTTTTTGACAAAATATGTGATTGTTTCTATTGAAATAAAAAATAATAATGGAACTAAGGCATTTTAAATGTGTTGGTAAATTCACTGCATAAGAGAGTTTACATGCAAGCATTAGAATGGAAAAAGGTTTGAGTATTGCAGATAAAAGGATGTAATAATATTACTGTGTGAAGAGAGAGGGGCTTTGTTGAGACAGACAGCGTAGGATGATTGTCAGTAACTTGGTTTTTGATAGCCGAAGAACAGTTATAATGAATCAGGGGACGCGGGTAAGAATGTAGGACTTCCAGAAGGATGACTTGGCAGGATTAGACAATATTTTGTTACATCGGTATTGTATTTATGTAAGTACTGATGAAATGCATGATCAGCCTACGTTTTTGGTAACAGGTTGCAATGGCAACTGCTGCTAAAGCAAAACTTCTTCTTCGTGAACTAAAAACAGTTAAAGCAGATCTGGCCTTTGCAAAGCAGAGATGTTCGCAGTTAGAAGAAGAGAATAAAGTCCTGCGGGAGAGTCGTGAGAAGGGGGACAATCCGGCTGATGATGATCTGGTATTGGAACTTTATAATGTTCATGTCCTGACATACATGTGTTAGGTATCATGTCATCTTTTAGAGTAACTACAGATAGCTTTGTAAACTTTGAAACCCAGATTCGGCTGCAACTGGAGACACTCTTGGCAGAGAAGGCTCGGTTGGCCCATGAAAGTTCAATGTACGCACGGGAGAATAGGTTTCTAAGAGAGATTGTGGAGTACCACCAACTGACAATGCAGGACGTAGTTTATTTGGATGAAGGCAGTGAGGAAGTTACAGAAGTTTATCCCATAACCAGAATGCTTAGTATTTCTCCACCATCACCAATGTCTCCAACCTCACCTTCCGAGCTTACTACATCTTTGAGCTCAAGGGTAATGGCAGACCAAACATTTCCTCTTCCTTATCCATCAGAAGAATTGCCCATTGATTCAACAAGTGATGCACGGCTTAGTACAGGCACCCCAGAAGCCAAAGAACAAGACACGAAGCTTATTCATGTGGTCAAGAAAAAAGATGAAACAGCAAGTACCTAAGGATTGAATTGACTACTCTCATCCCAAGCTTCTTTAGACTCAAAACAGTTCTTGATTCTTCCATTCTTTTGTTATTTGTTACATGACGATAAGTGTTGAGTAGGGAACTTTTGGGTCTCTTCGTTAAGCATTTATCACAGTTTTGCGGATGTAATTATGCATGCAGGCTCGTATTTTTGAATAAATAAATCCTTAATTTCCCTTTCTCAGCACTCATTTGCTGCACCAAATTACCCGAGTGAAATAGGTAACACACATTACGTCAACTTCAACAACAATAAAAGAGTAATAGCCCATTTGATCTTTCTGCCAATTCTTATGTATGATCTTAAATTTAGTTATTTTTAATAAACCGAGCCATAAGCCAAAGTCAGCCCATTGCCATTGCCATCCCTACAGAAGATGCTCTTCAAACAAGGAACCAAGTCCAAGACACCATGTTCGAATCCAATTTCTTCCAATACACTCTGCCATTATGGGTAAAATCATAAGACAAGAACAAAATTTTGTACATTATAAAGTGGAACTTTCATTTATGGGTAATGGACAGTGGCATACATGTTGATCTTAAAGGAACTCTGTGTCTTGAATTTCATTAGTTAAAATTTGAACCTCTTTGACATTACAACTGAACGGACAGCCATTCGAGCACCTACTCGCTTCATCCGGTTTCCCAAATTATAACTCCTGAACCAGGCAGGGTAAGTAACTGTGAAATTACCCTACTGAAGGCGATGATGATCGAAGGACAAGGCATTTCTGGATACACATTTGGAACTTTAAGGCAGAAAACCTCCCCGGCTTTTACAATCACTTCAGAATATCTGAAAGAACAAACTTGTCGAACCATCACCGAATGACCTGAGGTCTGCAGGTTTGACCAAAGCCCTGCACAAGGGGCATGTCCTTTCCCTCTCAAACCTGCAAGTAGACAACCATAAGGACATAAGTATGAATAGATAACAGATGCATAGAGCAAAAGCAAGAACTGGAAAGTAACAAAGTATGCACTGCATATAACTAACCATTCAGATACACAATCTTCACAGAAGATGTGTTTACAACGAAGTAAAATGGGAACATGCATCTTCTCCTGACATATAGCACAAAGATCACCTGCTGCATTGACCTGCATTAAATCAAGGTCATTTAACATTCTGGGGCAGATTTGCTTGCTTTTGAACAAATAAGTAACAGAAAGAGAGAGCTAAAACAAAAGTCATAGCAAAACAGAACTTTTGTGCATGATGACATCATTGTAAACCTAAACTAATCCATACTTAGTCCCTGAAATTCAGAAGTCCACTATGAACATAGGGCCAAGAAATCACTGCACTAGCATCACTATCCCGTAATCTCCAGTTGTAAAACAAAAAACAAGCAAGACATCTCCAAGTTTTTCATTAAATGGAGGTTTGAGTATCCATTCACTTGCCATGATTTTGAATAAAGATGTCTGTCATGAATGAATCTAGAGCCAAGGAAGATGAAGAATCTAAGGCTTCAGGGTAGATAGCCATTTTCTCTCACTTAAGAGCTCCCACCACCTTATGGAGTTTTACGGTGATGGGGTCAAGCTCTTGAGATGAAAAAAAAAATTTGCTTCCTCCTAGGAAACAACCTTAATTCATTTAGATCTCTAGAATGTGATTATGGTTGGAGGATTCGTCAAACATTTTGGATACGCAAACAAGTTCAGGCCCCGAGTATTATTCTCCCAGATTTTTTTTTCCCCTTCAAAGGAGGAAGTTTTATGTAATAATAACTAACAGCAGTTTTAGATAAATCTGGAATTACACTGAGAAAAGGAAAAGAACACAATTGGCAAAATTTTCACAAATATGCCCATTGGTATCCTAAAAACGAAATACTAGAAGTCCTTTGTGTAAGCTGAGAACTAGGGAGAATGCTGATCAAGAATACCTGCTCCGATGTTGCATAAGCCCCATAATGAACTTCTTTACAGGATAAGGCCCTCAAAGCGGTAAAAAATGATTGGACCTGCAATTTTTTAAATAAAATAAGGGAATCAAGAAAATGAAAAAGATAACACAAGCTAAGGGGAAACATGTATCAGAAGAATTAGCTAATATACTCAGATTGCCAAAATCCTATCGGTGAAATATACAAAGATGAAAAGCATTGTACCTTTTCGACCACAGATGTAAGCTTGAAAGTTAAGTATAAGCCTGTCATTAAGGACGAAAAGAGGCTTCCATATTCTTTGTTAAGAAAGAACCGGTACCAAACCGGCGTAGGCAACAATGCACGATACAGCAGCATCAGATACTCAACCAATGTTAGCATTTGACCCTGAAGAATAATAGCTAATGACATTAGAAATAAAAGGCTGAAAATGAATATATGGTTCACAAACTAAATTTCCAAGTTTTATGGTTGGAAGCTGATTAAGGTGACATGGAAAAAGAGAAGATCTTATCAGAACTATTTCAATCCAGCTGCTTCAACAAGTAATAGATAAAAATAAGAACATGGATGATTGGAACATCTTGTCTCACCTGTTTCCGATAATTTCTGCCCCTACTATTCTTGTAATACATTAAAAGACAACATTTGATCACCATTGCTGCTTGCCGTACCAAAGTATCTGAAGAGTAGTGATGAAGCATTAAGGAAAAAAAAAGAGTAGTGATGACTCATTAAGAAGAAAAAAAAGAGTTGTGATAAAGGCATTAAGAAAAAAATGTTAGATAGAGCTCCAAATACTTTTTTCGTCCAAATGGAAAATATCACTAGGAATTCAGATTCCAGGAAAAGATAATTAAAAGAGAAAACATCAGGAAAGAAAATTTCAAGGATTGGACTTTGCATGTGTCTGTGCATCTTTTCAGAGCTCGTAATAATCAAACGAAGCCTAGACATGCAAGGTAATTTTCACTTCAATGATCACTACCCACTGAAAAGATAAAATATATTATTGAGAAATCTCCTCTTTAACAGAATCATATTCGATTGCATGATTTGCAGAACCACCTCTTTTCTTGACAGCCATGTGCGTACATTATATCCTAAGAGATAAAATCAAAAGATATGAGCATACCATTCACCATAATGATGAAAATAGCGTGCCAAAAAGGTGGAATGGACTTCGGAGGAAGCATAATTAATGGGTACAAAAGGTCATCGTTCTGATACCACCAGTAAACACCAACCACATGAAACATAAATGCAACGGAGATGCCAACCAGCACAGAAATTTTCCTCTCTCCCTGCAGAAACCATTATTTGACAATCTAAATTCAGCTAATTTTCCCACAAAGAGATTTAAAAAAACAGTATGCTGCATATATTTTAAATAGTTGATATTATGAGTTGCAAAAATATATGTACCTTAAGAGCAGTTTGCTTACGCAGGATATCATTTGATTTAAACATGACAACAGCAATCCAAATTGTAACAAAGAAACCTGCACTTACAGAAAGATAATGTCACAAATTTTAAAGTAGACAAATTAAAAGGAGGCAAGAGGATGCTCAAATTGCTAATTTCAATATTATAAAGGAAATATTACCATTACTTGCAACCCTTCGAAAAATAAAATTCATAGAGCTCTTACTGTATTAAATATCACATCTAGAAGAAACAAGGAAGATTGAGATTCCTTTCACATAAATCAAACTATAGGAAGGGAGGAACTTAGTAATAAAAACCTGTAATAAATTCCTAATATTGGTAATAAAATCCTAAACACCACACTAGACTAGATATACATCCTATGCTAAGAGATGGAATTTCAAGAAGGGACAGAAAGCAAGGAGGGAAGCTGGAAATTATTGATATTCTGTAATATCTAACTCCTTTCTCACCACATACTAATTCTTTCGCTAAGCATTTCAACAAGTAAATTCAAGTGAAATATAACTTAAATAATCTGAAAAGAATTAAAGGATAGGCTGTCTTAGACTCTTAAGTTTCACAAATTCACCCCCAACAAACAATCTCTCTACTGCTTGGCAGAATAAAAAGAAAACGAATCCCTCTCACTTAACTCTACTTCAGGAATCTGATATTGTTCCAACTTTATCTCCATGGATTTGTACCTAAATCAACTCCCTAACTAAACAAATCAAACTGGTAAAGTGACCATGGTGAATTGGATCTGATTGATACCGGGGATTAAAATCCCAACGTATGCATGTTCTGACAAAGTGACTGCATATGAAAGCATAAGAGGAAAGCAGGGTAAGTGAAAATGAAACAAGGTAAGTACTCCTTACGATATTAACACTGAACATAGAAGTACCAGATATCAAGTCATTAACAGAGTTGGGCACATATCTTCTTATCCATCTATAAATTCAAGTATTAATTGATATGATAAGTATAACTTACGAGTCTCTAACCATAATTAAAGACAATAAAAGACAATAAATCTGGGAAAAAAGGAATACTATCGGCAAGCAACATGAAGAAAAACATCCATTTTGATAACAATTCTGCCTATGTTTCGCATTGCAACATAAAAAGACCCTTTGGAGTCACAGCCCACGACAGTGAAGAAGAAAATGAAACAGATTAATCTTTTCATTAGGATGCAACAAAACAAAACAGAACCACATTCATCCACATCAAGACCACGTTCATGTAGAATAAATCTACGCATAGAGAAAACAAACAGTACCTTGCAAATGTTGGCGAATGAAGACAACTAAAAGAAGCAAGGAAAATGGGAGAACTTGCTCAATCCATCGGGCGGCCTGTTGAATGTCATATCTCTGGTAAGAAGAATCTCTCGCATTAGAGCCGGTTCCATCAGCATTAGAGCTTGAAGGCTGCTGAGAAGTGGCAGAATCATCAGAGCTGCTGTTGCTGATGCGGACATTTGTAGGATCATCTCGGATATCTGATGGCAAAGGCGGTTGGGAAGCTGACACCTCCATCTGAGAACCAACAACCATACCGCCAGCAGAGGGGTCTCGATCGTGATCATGCTCCCCGGCGCCAATAATCCTGATGGCTACCTCTCCATTGGTGATAGTGGCGGCAGCGGAGTGAGAATCATCATTCCGATGAATGTTGCGAAGAACAGGAGGGACAGGGCCAACGCCACCGCTACCACCGGCGTTAATTATAGAATCCATTTCTTGATGAGGTGCCCTATTGTTACTATTACTGGGCCTTAAGAGACCCGAATACTCTAACAACGCAGAAATGGGTGCCTGTATTATGTTGGAAGGTGACAGTAATCCGTATCTCCGTGAATTTCCACTACTCGAAGACCCTCTGTAAGGATCCAAATTACTCCCAGATGAATCCATCATCTGCGTAGATGCCCTAACCCTAAATCATGATCATCAACATCGTGTAAAATTGGTCAAAAACAAAATCCCTAAACCAAGCGAAACATAGATAGAGAGGTACAGTCAAAATTATAAAACAAAAGAAAAAGAATAAGGAAACAAAAAGAACCTTCGAAAGCGAACCTCCGTTGAGGACCAATAAGCGAATATAGCAAATCCAAAATCAAACCCGAACCCAAACCCAAACCCTAAACCCCCAAAAGGAACGAATCTTGAAGGAGGAACAGGACCCCCAACTAATATGATATGATAATATAAGCAGACAAGATTCAACGATGCCTTAGATCATGCGTATATATATACATATACATATACATATATACACATATATAGTATAAATATACGATTACGGAAGATGATATATGTGTATGTATGTATGTAGAGGAAAAAGATCGGAATCTTTGAGAAATCTTGCGTTCCCTTCCTCTACATAAAGAAGAGAAGAGAAGAAAAGGTTGTGAAAGGAAAAGGGTTGGGTTCGTTTCGTCTCTAAAAGGTAAAGAGTGTTGGACTCAAGCACTCCTCTCAGTCCCAGCTGAGCTGCCTCTAAATCTATAAATCTTCCATCTTTAATGCAAAGGTAAACAAAACACACGAACTGGGAAAAAGTAATGGGTGGCGTTGGCGGAGAAGGAGGAGCAGGAGGAGACAAAAAAACCTCCTTTCCCAACCACCAGAGTCAGACTAAAGAAAAGGTAATTCGGGCTTTGGTCTTAAAGGTCATCCGCTTAGCCTATGGGCTAGGTCCAATAGAAATTAAAAAAAGAAACACTTTTAATATGACCCAGCTTATCAGGTCCGGCTCAAGTTGACCAGGCTGAGATAACTTGACCCGATAAGAAGCTATAAAAACGACGTCGTTTTGTCAAAAAGACATCATTTTTTATTTTTTAAAAATTATTAAAGTCTAGTTGGCTCGACTTGCCACGCCAATGGCCCTTTGAATTAGGAGTTGGACCACGGGACAGTTAGTTTGTGGTCGAGCCAAACTACTGGCTTGACAGCCTCCGCTCATTGTCATCTCTAAATAATAATAATCTAAATCAAAATTAAAAATTTTATATAAATTCTAATTTAATTAAATTTTAGAATCAAAAAATATTCAAAACTTTTTCAAATTCTTCAATTCCTTTCAAAATAAGACAATTGTTCAATGAACACTGAAGATATTAAAAAATATTTAGAAATATAATTAAAAAAATTCAAACATTGAAGTGGATATAGTGCCTGTTTGGATGGATTTTTTGAAGGTTAATAAATACTTTTCTCCGCCACAAAAGACTTTTTTTATAAAAAATGAGTGTTTGATTGTAAAATAAAAAGCACTTCTTTAATAGATA
>JAOQMP010000005.1:1438877-1449996 GCA_027563575.1 Erythroxylum pedicellare | reverse complement strand
ATTTTGTCTTCAGGAAAAGTTTCCTGCATGAAGGTAATACGGATCCCAGAGTTAAGCATTGAGACAAGTACCCAACATCATTATAACAAAGAAGGAAAATAGAAACAGGATGAAGGTCCAGTCGGTATGATTGACATTGGAGGTAGAAGCACGATATCAGTAATCGGATGGATACAATAACCTAAAGGCAATTTCATTTTTGTCTAACAACTTGAATAAGATCCAATCACAAAACTCATTCTTTGTGAGCTGAACCATTCAAAATTCTCACTCCATATGCTCTCTACTTGATAAGCTGACCACTGATATGTTTCTTTATGATGGAGAATGCTTGAATTGTTTTGAGATACTATCAAAAAAATGAATCGACGAGAGAAATCAAATCCAAATATGGAAAGATTTTTTTTTTTTAAAGAAAGCGATTAAGAAAAATGGGAAACCCTAATCACCAAAAATTAAGGCAAAATCGGTAGAAGAAAAACGAAAAAGAGGAGCAGAACAAAAACACAGAACCAGAATCGGAAGGAAATTTACCAGACGGAGAGAAGGGGAAGTGGGCCGTCAATTGGAGGAGAGATTTTCCATGAGCTTCTTGTCTCTTCTCTCCAAAGCAACGTCCCACATATCATGACCAACGTGCTTAGGCTATCAAAAATCAAAACCAAAAAGAAACGATCTTTAGCTTATAAGCATATCAGAAACAGACAAGAAAGAAAGAACATCCGATCATGATTGAAGCAGAAGTCAAGTGAGAGAAACAGATATGAACCCGGCCATTAGCACTCTTGTGGATGTAGTACTGCGCGTTACCCATCACACACAGCATTCCAGCTATTATTCCCAGTGGTAGAGCTGCTTCCAACCATATCCACGACATCTCCTCCTCCTCCTTCTTCTTCTTCTGGTTTCTTCTATGGAGTTCGATTGAATTTTATTCTATCATCTTCAATTTACTCTGTTCCACCTCCTCTTTTTCTCAGGCCCAATCATGTCCCATATCCAATATTTCCGGCCCATTATGCAATTTTTTTTTAACCTAGTAGTTCGTTCTTACATTAATAACGTCGCAGGTTGAATGCTCCTAGCCCTCGGTATGACCATCAGAAATTTCACAGGTTGAATGCTCCAAAAAATGGATAGTCTTCTGTTCAGCTGAAGATCATCCTACATACCCTGAACTTGAAGATCTGCTTCTAGTCTCCAATTCAGTCGGTAGGATGTATGCATGAATGATAACATGTAAGTGCATGCTTAACACGTGTTCACAGTCCACACTTCACAGTGCTCTTCCTTCCTTATTCCGTAATTTGTAATAATAATAATAAATATACCCTTCTAATTTCATGATTACTAATTAAAATTTAGCAGATTAGATTAGAAATGAGATTTGTCTTCCTCCTTTGCCCTTCTTCTTCTTCTACTATTACTATAACTAAAACCCTCGCCCTTTCTCTTCCGTTTCTTTTCTTTTCTTTTCTTTTCAAACAAATTCAACCTTTTTCTTTTTGCAGAGATAGGCATGTCAGGTTTGTATAATCCCAATTTCTCACCTGCAAGAGCCGCTTCACCCCAAATTAGAACCAACCCAGATGTTGATAGGTTTTTCCTCACACTCTCTCTTCTTCTGTTTTCTTACTCTGTTCTTTAGCTGTTGTTTTTCCTAATTTTTGTTTTTGTTTTTAAATTCTGTAGTCAGTATCTCTCTGAGTTGCTAGCGGAACATCAAAAGCTTGGACCTTTTATGCAGGTTCTTCCCATATGTAGCCGACTACTAAATCAAGGTTTGCTTTTTACTCTCTCTTTTTTAAAAAAATTATTTTTCGGATCTAACTTTATTTTCTCTACTTTTTGTACAATTTTGTCTCTGTGGCTGCCCCCTTATGCATTTGGTGCTAGTATTGCTATTTGATGGGTTTGAGTGGTTTACGCTTATGACTGACCTCTTGTTTTTATCTTTTCGTCTAAGTTGTATGTTTACCCTTTTTCTTGCTAGGTGTTATGTATTGTCTAGCCTACTTCAGATTGCTGCTTTGTTCCCCAAGTTGGTGGTCGAATTTTTAATGTGATGGATTGCCTTTGCTTTTGTATGGTGTTGTATTTTTATTCAGTTCGTCAATGCAGTAGTGTGTGAAGAAATATTGCATAATATCTTAAGGGCTTAGGCTCATGACAGTTTTCTTTTCCAAGGATCAGTAGTGAAGATTATTGAGTTGTACTTTATGAATTGGAGGAAGGATGGTGTAAGCAAATGTTTCCTTTTTCTTAATTTGGTTCTAGCCATGTAACATTGCACCATGCGGTCAAGTTGCTAAAATTCCAACTTTTGCTTCTTCATCTTGAATTCAGATTTCCTTTTCAGCCCTTTGGTTATGCTAAGGTCGCAATTTTTCAGACTGATAGTTTGTTTATGATTCATCAAATTCTTATAAAACAGATTGTTCTTTGATATGCAGAAATTTTTCGGGTATCAGGAATGATGTCCAACCAAGGTTTTGGTGATTTTGACAGACTACGGCATAGAAGCCCTAGTCCTATGGCCTCTTCAAATCTTATTTCTAATGTGGCTGGAACTGGATTGGGTGGCTGGAATGGACTTCCTCCGGAGGTAATCATTTTCTTCTGGGTTATGTTTTCATATCCTTGAAATTCCTTTACCTTTTTGTATTTTGATATGATAACTCATGAGCACTTGCATATTTGCATCTGACCAGCCCATCAGATGGTGGTGATCCTAGTATAACCCTTCTAATTGCAAATCCTTCACTTTCTTATAGTGGTTGAGATATATGCAGTTATCAATTGTAATGTTTATATCAGCTTCCTTTGAAAAAAGTTGAAGTATACTATGATTCTTTTGGCCTTAAATGCTGTTACAACCTGAGTAAATTCTGATGTTATGTACTGTGGGGAGTGGCGACACTACATGTAGGATGAACCAATAGTAATCTCTTATATTTACATTAACATACACATACACTGCTTTCCACCTGATAAATTCTACATGGCTTCTATGTTTTTACCTGGAATGTGAGCTATAATCTTTTAATATCTAATAACTGTTGCCAGATAAGAATATACCGTTGTAAGATACAGTATGTCATGCATAACATTTTTCTTATTTTGATAATATAAGAAATTGAGTGTTTGTAGATATGCTCCTGAGTTATACTATTTTGTGAAACCCTTCATACAGAGATTAAGTGGACCTCCTGGAATGACGATGGATTGGCAAAGTGCCCCTGCAAGTCCTAGTTCATACACTGTGAAGAGGATTTTACGATTGGAAATTCCAGTAGATACTTATCCAAATGTAGATATCATACTTTCTTCAATATTGTGCTCTTGAATGGTTAATGTGTTAATTGCATCCTTACAAGTTGCTTTAATAATAAAGACTCTGAATCATTTCAAGTATCAATACCTTTATGGTTTCTTCTTCTTCTTCTTCTTCTTCATGGTCGTTAGTTCAATTTTGTCGGTCGACTTCTGGGGCCTAGGGGAAATTCACTCAAACGAGTAGAAGCTACAACAGGCTGCCGTGTGTACATTAGAGGAAAAGGCTCGATAAAGGATCCTGACAAGGTAGTGGACATTCACAGTTATTTATCTTCATCTTAGATTCCATACAAGTTGCTAAGTCAGATGATGGTGGAGCCAAAGCTGATTGATAAGATGCACCCAGCAATTAAAATGGATTTTTCTTATTGAATTTTTGTTGTACTTTGAGATTAGTTATTGCTTCTGTCCCTAAATAGCTTTTGTTGATTTTCATCCTGAAGGAAGAAAAGCTAAGGGGAAGACCTGGCTATGAGCACCTGAATGATCCATTGCATATCTTAATTGAAGCAGATTTACCTGCCAATATTGTTGATATAAGGCTGAGACAGGCACAAGAAATCATAGAAGAATTGCTAAAACCTGTGGTACTTACCTCTATTCCTCTTCCTTCTATTTGATATTCTTAGGGAATTCTAAAAATGCTGACCATTATAATGCAGTGCAACCTTTTGTGCGCTTGCCCTGAAATTGTTGCAATCGAATGCAATATATGGCTATAGTAGAGAGAAGTTTGCTGTTTTACTCAATTAGTTTGTCTGAATAAATTGCTTGCGAGTTCCATTTGTTTGATGATTACTGTAGGTCCTCATGTTTTGAGGCTTAAAAACTAGAGAAGAAAAGTGCATCGCCTACTCCCTAGGGGCAGTGGAGAGCAGATCTCCAATCACAACAAAGGAAAGCATTCACTTAATCATACTTGGCTGCTCATCTAAATTGGAGACACTTTTACTTGAATGGTTTTGGCACTAGCTGTTGCACCACTAGTAGCTAGTGCCAATTATTGTTAATAGAAGTTCTAACAGGCAATATCTTTTAGATTTCTGATGTGAGTTGAGAGAAATAAATACTAGAATGAAACGTCTATTCTTAAGCAAACGAGACCCTTTTTCTTTACTTTTAATTTCCACCTGCTTCTGCAATCTGTTAACCATTTCTATTAGTGGAAACCCACTTTCAACGGGCACCTTAAAGTTTAGGATTGATTGAAAGAATCTCTTACCTAGATGATCAACTTGATCTATGAGTTGTGGCAATGTATGCCATGCTTTGCATAAAGGTAATCTTTGGCTTGTAAGTAGTTTCAAGTATTTATTTTTGGGAGAATAGTATAACTTATTGGTAAGTTAAGTTTTGCTTGTACCATTTGTCAGCGCATTTTTCTGTGTGTAAAATATTTAGTTGTATGCAGGATGAGTCGCAAGATTACATAAAGAGGCAGCAGTTACGTGAACTAGCCATGCTAAATTCAAATTTCAGAGAAGAAAGTCCAGGGCCGAGTGGCAGCATCTCTCCATTCAATACAAGTGGGATGAAACGAGCAAAAACTGGACGCTGATATATATATATATATATATATGACTGTTGTCATTTTGCTACAGAACCTTGGGGCAGAATTATGTGTTCCAATACGTGTATAATGCAGTACGGCTACAAGTTGAATGGTCAAAAGATTTTGCTGATGAGCTTTGGGATGAGACATCTCTCCCCTGGTTCTTATTCTTTTTCTATTAAAAGTCTTTTTGGGACAACAAGGACTAAATTAGAGAAAGAATTACATAGTTGGTTTCTAAGCATAGGTTTGCTAAGGGTTCTTTTCCTTTTGTTTCTTTTAACCTGTAAACTTGTTACACCCATTGGATTTATTCTTGTGTTAGTAACCTTTGAGAAGTGTGGAATATATGTAATATTGTTGGTGAAACATTTATGTCTTTGAGACAATGAACATGAATCTTTTGTAGGTGTCAGTTTCCTTTGTGTGGATAAAGACCATACTTTTAGCTGGTATTTTGAAGCATCTAATCATATGGATAGAAATGATATATGTATCTCAGGTAAGGTGGTGGATTAGAAATTGTTTGAAAGATTCTATATTGATTTTATATTACTCCATTCTCATTTTCTTTTGTAATCCATTTATTTTAGGCATTCAGCAACATGAACAACCAAACCAGAAAGTTGTCCCTCCTCAAAACCATACATACATATACATGCAAAATTGCAAGTATATTTAAGGATGTATTGTACGATGACAAAAATCTCCCAAACCAAGTTGGTTTAAGGAGAAAGTCCGTAGTTGCTGTACTTTCCTACACAGTGCCAACTGCAACTACAGTGTAAGTCCCGTGTGTACATCTACTGCCATCTCATCTGCCTTTTCTCTTTACATTCTTCACAAAACAGTTACACCTAAACTAATGTAGTTGCTTAAGCTGTACAGCTCCTCCCAATCATGTAGAGGTTGAGAATATCAGCGAGGTGTAATGGAGGGTATGGTACCACTAGTTAGATCACTTCCTAAAACACTTGCACCTGACGATCCAAAGCCATAAAGCGAAGCCTTGCTCCTGGTCCTGGAGCTTGACGACTCTCTTCCAGGATATGTTGTCGATGATGATGATTCTGCATACATTGAATCTTCTTCTTCAGGCATCATTTTGAGAATGTTTTCTAGCTCCCGCACCACCTCCGCCATTGATGGACGCTTCTCTGTGACGTCCTGACAACACATTAGTGCCAACCCCACAAATCTCTCCACGCATTCTGCTGGATATGATCCCATTCTACTGTCTACAATCGAGAACATCATCCCTGCCTCATGAGCCATTTTCACCTGCATGTTCATTTCAGTCCCCAATGATAATCAATCTTCTGTTCTCTTTCCGAAACAGAAGCTCGAGTTGTGCATGACCTTAAAGAAAACTCAAGGTTTCTGAAGTACCTCGCGGACAATGTTTTTTCCGTGTGAGATTGGTCTCATGCCTGTCAACAGCTCCAGAAACACAATCCCAAGGCTATAAACATCACTCTTGTCGGTCAATTTATGAGTCAGGAAATATTCTGGATCAACGTATCCCTGATCCGAAAACCAAAGGTAACCAAGTAAATCTTAAGAGCATTTGGGCAAGACAGATTAGAAGAATGCATTACTAGAAGTGTCAAGCTCAAGTCTTTCCAGGATCAGGTGATACTAAAGGTTCTGCACATCTGTTAAGCACTGTTTTTAGTAAATATTTGCAGGAAACAAGAAGACAGTAACAGAGGAGTGGATGGGATGGTGTTGCTAGTCAAAGTCATAAATTCTAATCGTTGGGAAAAAATTGAAGTCCTACAATTTGGTTGTTTAAAAAATTTTCTCGAATATACTTACCGGGGTTCCCTTCACCACCGTTGATATATGATTAGGCAGGTTTCCTTGGTCGTCCAGAACAGGAGCAAGACGTGAGAGTCCAAAGTCTGCAACTTTAGCCGTAAGCTTGGAGTCCAATAGTATGTTACTGGCCTTTATGTCTCGGTGGAATACTGGAGGTTGTGCTTCAGTATGGAGATAAAGAATACCCTTAGCTGAGCCCAGTGCAACGTTCAACCTCATTACAAATTTCAAGTTTTCTGTGGCTTTACCTGCATACAATGGTAAGCGTCAAGTTTAAACTTGATGATCATTTTGTCAAAATGCAAGCAACAGCAACTATTGGGGCCTTGTGAACTGGTAAGCTTTGAGTGAAGAGTTACAAATGGAGTCATTGTGTGAAGAATTACATACCAGCAAGCCAGTCCCGCAAGGTTCCGTTAGGCATAAACTCATATACCAACATCTGCACATGAACCAAGGACACAGGCAATCAAATACGGCACATCATACATGTAGAGATGAGAAAATTTGTATCCTATTTGGGAAATTATTCAATACAAAGAATAGTTCAATTAAGTTATATTAATCCAAGAGTTTGGCGTACCTGCTCTTCTTCTTCTTCGCAATATCCGATCAAGGAAACCAGGTTTCGATGATGTAACCTCGACAATAACTTAATTTCAGTTAAAAATTCCTTTTGACCCTGCAAGGAACCTTCCTCTGCACGCTTTATGGCAACAACTGTTTTGTCAGCTAAAATGCCTCTATAAACCTTTCCATAACCTCCTTGACCAACTTGACTTGAGCTGTTGAAATTGTCAGTAGCCATGGCCATTTCTTTAAAAGTGAAAGCTTTAATACCCTCAATTTTCATTGATGCCTTTGATGCTGCAAACAAGAGGGAGAATATCATAACATTTTGCTTCAGTTGATTCTATACAATTAACATTTATCATGAACTGAACTTACACATGTGTCTTCTTGAAAACTTATGAAGGTATCTAGCATGTCTTCTCACTAGCAGAAGTGTAGTTACAGCAGAAACTGCAATAGCAGAGGCTATGGCACCTAATATTATCACCGCCCAAACTCCTTTACTGATAGTTGACTTACGGGTCTCCAATCTCACTGAAGCAACGACAGACACTCACTCGTTACAAAATGAATGTTAGTCATATTCTAATGCCTACTTTTCATCGTAGCAAGGAAAACCTTGGAAACTGTATGTCCTAAAACCCTGTGTGCTTATCAGTAGTTCCGGAAAATTTTACAGTTCTGGATTCATTAAGATAACTTCAACTTTGATTATCACTAGAAGAGGAATCGCAATTTTAAGTACTTACTCTGTGCATAAGGTCCTTCAAGCGTGAAGTTGAGAAGCTCATATGGTCCAAAAAAGTCGTCGGGAGAAAATTTCCAGGACGCGAATATGCGTCTTATTCGCTGAACTTCCGTTGTGTTGAAGATGTTTGAATGTGCATTGTTCCAATTGGGGAAAAGCTTCAAATGCATCCGCAGACGACTTTCTTCCCAGGCAAATGAATCAATATACAATTGATAAAGATCTAATTTGAGACATTCAGTTATATACACCTCAAATTGGTAAATATATGTAGGGAAATATGAGAAACTGGGGCTCTTCAGCCGGTAATCAACAGTAAGAGGTGATGCACAAAAGCATGGTTTAGGTGATCCCGGAACATATTCGAAGAAATTATCTGTTGGACATGATTGAATGGGACATGTAGAATTGCTTGACATTCCACTTGTTCCATCTCCTTCGTCTACAGATCCACAGAATTGGCCAACATTTGTTACGCTAGCATTATTGCAGATAGGATTGCCTTCAAGCCTTCAAAAAAATGAGAAGATTCACTTTAATTTCAAAATCTAAAGACCAAAAATGGTGTAGCTAGCTATGAGCAGTTCATTCTAAGCTATGCATTAATGCAGAACACTTTTGCACCTTAAGCTGACATTGACTGGTGGATTCAACTCCCCTAGAATATTTGTGAACCGATTGTTACTGAGATCCCTGCATGTTTTATGCATCAGAAAGAAACAAATTACCATGAATCAAACTTTGCAAAGCTAAAATATCAAAACAAGTCATCAGCAACATGAATTTTCTTTTGTTCTCTTTCTGGTTCTCACAGTTTAAGTCGTGCTTTGGGACTGAACGATTTGTCTTGCCAAATGTCAGATGGGATTGAACCACTTAAAGAGTTATTCTCGAGTGATCTGTCATAAAAAAGAAAACCATTTAGATAATATTCAGTGGAGCCTCTGCACTAAGTGCATGGCATTGACCCAATAGAAGCATAAGAAATAGATTTCAAAGTTAACTTTGATCCTACAAGAGGAAAATTGACAAAATAAAATGAAACTTAGGAAGCAGACAGAATCTTACAGTTTCTGAAGAAGAGGCAGATTTGAGAAACTTTCAGTAATGGTTCCATTAAGATTATTATATGATAGATCACTGCAACAAGAAGAACAAGACGACTGTCAATAGAAATCCAAGTTAATTAATGAGCTTTCACTTGACAAAACTCTCTTTCCATACTGACATAGTCGTCATATTATTAGAAAGTCCTGATGGTACCGGTCCGGTAAGTTCATTACTTCTCAGGTCTCTGCAGCATTGACAGAGTAACAAGTCAAAAATACCAAGTAACTGAATTGAGAGAAAGTTCAATGTAATATCAACTGTGGAATCACTTACAAATAGTAAAGGCTTCGAATGTTACTAAGATCAGGAATAGTTCCCTTTAAGCCGCAATTTATAAGACTTCTACCTCGCAGAAAGTGACCAAGCGAAAAAAGAAGCACTTGTCATCATTTCAAACATTGGAATCTCATGAAGGCAGTGAAGACTCTCAAAACACTTACAATTTAGCTAATCTGGAAAAGTTTCCATACGTAGCAGGAATTTCAGATCCACGAAAGTCATTATTGTCAAGTTGACTGCAAAAAGGGTAAATAAGACTCATCAGCAGATTTCTACGTAACATCAATAGTTTTACTGCATCCAATTCAAGAATGCCACTCGACGTTTCCTAACATAATCAACACTGTCATTGGTTAGCAAACAAATTGGAAACTAAGAACATGTTACGAAAGATCTTATGTGATAATGGAGCTATGGAACTCAAATAACGATTTATACAATGTGATAGAAGGACATACAGTATGCGCAACTTTGGCAAGGCTGACAATTCTGGTGGAAGGTAGCCAGTTAAGTTGTTATTATCCAATAGCCTGTTGATAACATATTCTCAATCATAAAAAAACATAAGAGAGAACAAAAGCAATAAGAAAAGAAACCATCCAAGTTCTGTGCGAACTTACAAGTGCAGAAGAGTGGATATTTGTGAAAGCTCATATGGAATTTGACCGCTAATGGAGTTGTTGTTCAAGTGGCTGTATCACATGTAACAAACTATATATACAAGGAGAGGACTAAAATTTTGACAAAACTTGAAGAATCAGCTCAACGATCCACTTACAGATGCTTCATACTGCTTAAGTTAGCAAATGATCTTGGCAGAGGTCCGGATAACTGGTTCTGATCCACTTGGAGTCTATTTAAGTTCGACAAGAAACCGAGCTCATCAGGTAATGAGCCTGACAATTGGTTTCCATTTAAGAGCCTGTATATGCAATACATCAACAAGGTTAAAGTACTGAAATTCTAAACTATTTCTCTTGAGCCTAAGACAAAATTTAAACAAAATAAAGGCATTTCCAGATATGTAGAAGATGAAGATGAAGAAGAAGAAACTTACAGGAGATTCAAAGATGATATCTTTCCTATCTCCTTGGGTATGCTGCCAGTCAAGTTATTCCACATGAAATCCCTTATAAAAAAAGACAAAATATTACGTTGACAGACACAATTAACCATAAAACTTCATCTGAAAAGATGTAAATAATTGAAATTTGGGTACTTTCTCTATGACTCACAACAAGGTTAGATAAGAAAGTTCGCCAAGCTCGGGTGCTAAAGTTCCAGAAAGATTCATATTCAGTAACTGGCTGCAGGGAAACTAGCAAAATATGAGCACTCAGAGAAGGCAATCGAGCTGTTTTCCAAAGGCATGTTCTTCATATTTCATTAAGACTAGACAACAATTAGTGCTTAAGGAAAAACTGAAAGAACATACAGCTCCAAGACATGCAAGTATCCATCAGCTCCAGGGGTAGTGGAACACAGAACTCCAGTCCATTGGGATGTACAAGGATCTCCGATGTTCCAATTCCTGAGACGCTTCAACGGGTCTATCAGACCATCCTTGACTGCTAGCAATGCATTTACTGAAAAAGGGGAAAATAAAGTTTTGAGTAGTAAGTAAACGAAAGGGTTTTCCAGCTAAAATTGTTAAAGTTTCCTTAAACTTTCAGTTCATCTTTTGCAGGAAATTTACTTGC
>JAOQMP010000005.1:1413311-1430026 GCA_027563575.1 Erythroxylum pedicellare | reverse complement strand
GAAAAACGAACCAAACGTAATAATTTAAATTTTAGGAAAAAGATTACTTTCCCAGTCAACAATTCGTGCCAACCAAACGGGGCCTAAGAGTTTTAAGAATACCAAAATGACCCATAAGACCACTGCTATAAGCTTCACATACCTACAGTTCATGTATGGAGTAATTAGGCACACAAAATTTATTCTTTTAAAACAAAAACCCATTAGGTCTATAGAGCTTATTAAATGCCCCAGACTCACATATAATATAGACAGTTGAGAAATCAGGATCATGTTCATACAAATCTTTTACTATTCAAATCCTAATAACATAGTGTCCAAAGTAACAAACAACCCATGCCTACGTGATAATGCATCTGCAACAACATTTTCTTTACCCCTTTTGTACTTAATAAGGAAAATATTCATGAAAAACACTCCACTTAGCATGTCATTTATTGAGCTTATTTTGACCATGTAAATATTTAAAAGAATCATGATCAGTATAGATGACAAACTATTTAGGCATTAATTAGTGATGCTAGGTTTCCAAAGCCTTAATGATAGCATAAAGTTCTTTATCATAAGTTGGATAGTTTAAACACATACCATTCAACTTTTCAGAAAAACATGCTACAGGCTAACCTCCTTGTATTAGCACAACACCAATAACTCTGCTAGAAGCATCACATTCAATTTCAAAACTTTGCTCAAAGTTAGGTAAAGATAATACCGGTGTAGTTGTCAAATCCTTTTTCGAGGACTTAAATGCAAGTTGTCGTGCTTCTCCCCATTCAAACTCACATTCTTCTTTACTACCACATTTAGTGGATCATTCACAAACCTACGATAAAAACCAGCCAAACTGTGAAAGGATCTCACTTAAGTAACAGACTTAGGTGTAGGCCATTCGACAATGGCTTTAACCTTAGCCTCATCAAATTTAATGCCATATTTACTCACAACAAACCCATGAAATATAACTTTAGGAACATAGGAAGTACATTTCTTCAATTTGGCATAAAGTTTTTCTACATGTATAGTAGAAAGTACTTGCTTAAAATGTTTAACATGTGAATCTACGTCTCTACCATACACCAACATATCATTGAAATAAACTACTACAAATTTGCCTATAAAAGTTCTAAGTGTATGGTTCATTAATCTTATGAAAGTCAAAGGAGCATTAGTCGAACTAAAAGGCATAACCATCCATTCATAAAGTCCAAATTTAGTTCTAAATGTTGTTTTCCACTCATACAAGTTTTTTAGCATATTATCAAGCCTAGGAATAGGGTGTAGATATTTAAAAGTTATTTTGTTAATAGCACGAAAATCAGCATACATTCGCTAAGTTTCATATTTCTTAAGTACAATTATGACAAGCCTGACACATAGACTTAACGACTCTCTAACCAAACCTTTGTCAAGGAGTTCATCAACTTCACGTTACAGCTCTTTTGTCTCCCCAGGGTTGGCTCGATATGCTGGTTAGTTGGGAAGGCTCAAACCAGGAAGGAAATTGATTTGGTGCTCGACTCTTAGCTCCTCAGGGAAGATGTCCTCTTAATCTTGCAAAATATGTTTAACCTCAATGGGTAAATCACTGCATAGTTTGTTATTAGCAAATCAATTTTTTCTATAAATCATAAGGACAAAAGGCATATGAGCAGAAATAGCCCTATCTACATCTTTCACACTCACATAAATTTGTCTTTTTTCTCACTAGCTTTTGGCTTTTAACTCTTTTGCTTAACTAGTGCTTCCTTTTCTTCTTTCCCCTCACTTGACTTTTGCGGCTCACCTTATCTTTTCTCTCTCTCTCTTATCTCAATTTGATTTGTGCGCCTATAACCTCTTTATGGGAAAGGGTTTTCAAAGTATATGTCCTACCTTCTATTACAAACAAGTACTTGTTAGTATATCCATCTTTATTCATCCATCGATCAAACTCCCATGGATGCCCCAATAAAATATGACATGCACTAATAGGTATAATATCACAAAGCACCTTATCTTGATACTTTTCAATAGATAAATGAATAAGTGCTTGGCGTTTTACATTTAACTCACCTCTATCATCTAACCATGGCAACTTTTACGGATGAGGATGTCGCATAGTAGGTAGTGATAACCTAGTAATAAGATGCTCACTAACACAGTTAGTATAACTACCTCCATCAATAATCATTAGGCATACTTTATTCTTAACTAAACATCTCGTATGGAAGATGATAGTGCATTGTTCATCACTTGGCTCAGGTGAGATTTCTGTATTCAAGGCGTGGACTACCACCATTGCTTCATTAAACCCTTCATCTTAGAATTCATCGTCCTCCTTAATACCTCCTTCCACGTTGCTTTAAGTCAATTCAAGCATATCATCACACTCATGATCACTAATGTAAGTCTCATCCTCCAACAACATATACACCATTTGGTTAAGACATTGCGATGCTATATGACCCTTACCTAGACACTTAAAGCATATGATCAGTTTTGGCTGGTTTCAGTTTTGACCCAAGTTTGAAGAACTAACCTTAGACTCAGAAGGTTTAAAGAACATATTTTTGTTGTCACTAAGGTTGGGTGGGTTTCTCTTAGCCCTATTATTTCCCCATTTATTTTTTACTGCCAATGTACATTGTTAGGCTGAGCCTTTACATTAAAAGATGAAATAAAAGCCTTCTCCTTCATATGTCTCTCAGCAGTCATAGCTTTCTCTAACAAATTATCCATATCAATGTACCCGTGAATCTCAACTCTTTGGCGAATTAGTCAATTTAACCCTCCAAGAAAATGGACTAAAGTAGTCGATTCATCACTTTTAATGCCATCTTTGATTTTCAATGCCACCAACTCTTGAAAGTATTCAGCTACAGTTCAACTGTCTTGCTTTAGTTCCTATACCCTATTATACAATTCACGAAAATAGGCATTTGGAACATACTTCTTTCTCATTATGCCTGTTAGTTCATACTAAGAAGAAATAGAGGGTTCCTCATTCCTTCTACGTTCACGCACAAGGTTACTTCACAAAATAGCGGCATAATTTTGGATTTCAACAATAGCTAGCTTAACTTTCTTTTCTTCAGAAAAATTATGGACGTCAAAAATCCTTTCTACTTTCAATTCCCAATCAAAGTAAGCTTCAGGATCAAATTTGCCTTGAAATTCAGGAATTTTTAACATAATAAATCCCAAATTAACATCAACCTTTTTTCCTTGTCTATAAGTGTGGTTAGAAGTTTCAATTTCTTCCTCAATATCTTCTTGATATTGATTGCTCATAAAAGCTCTGGTTGCTCTTATGTTGTTCATAGACTCTGATTGTGGTTTTCCGATATGTGTAAGTTTTAATTGATTAACCTCGATAATTCGCAAGTGCATGAGTCGTTCGCGTAATACCTAGGTATTGATCCCAGAAGGAGGGATAATCTATTCCTAAAATCTAAGGTCAAAACAAATCACAAAAATTCAAATGTAACAAAACCAAAATAAGAATGCAATTCAATCAAGCAAATCAATTCAAGAATCAATCACGAAAATATTAACAATTTAGTAATTGAAATGCACTCTTAAGAATCAACCTAAGGAACTACCAATTAAGAGAAAATGAATTTTACATATCTTTAACTCTAACCTAATTGATTATGAATCACTGGATTATTAGTCCTAGACGATCCTAGGGTTGATTACTCTCTCTCGAGTTATAACCATTAATCCTAATTTATAAATTATGAAAGTTGCAATTTCTTAATTAACAACCTATCCAAAATCTTAATTAGATCCAAAGTTGTCTAATAAACTATTAGAAACTATTGCAAGATCTCTTTTTGCACAATTTACCAACTTGATTTAATTCTCGTTCTATTAAATCGCCTAACTCTCGTTAGCACAATTTAATTATTTTCACTTAATTCACCCTCTCAGTTTATCACTGAATTATGCAATTGTAGAAATTAAATCACAATAAATCAGTAAAACACAAACAATCAAATTTCATTAAACCAAAGATAAAACCCCAAAGGTGAGTCTAGAAACAACATCAACTATTATTCTAATTCTATACAGTAATAAAATTGAAAATAACAGGAAATATGAATTTGAATAGACAACAGGAGGCAGCGACATCAGGAAAATCCTAATTCGAGAAGTTCATCAAGTCAACTTCTTCTCCACTTCTCTCTTCCTTCTTCTCTTTCTCTTGAAAATTCTCTCTAGGGTTTCTCTAAAAAATGGCTGATGCAAAAGCTTCCTCCTCTTCTTTGTCTTATTCTTTAAATACCTTTTGTGTTCTAAGCATCCTTAGGATTTTTTTTGGGGTCTAAAAGGTCCAAAAAATCTCTCGAAACTTGATGCTTTTGAGAGTCTGCACGTCTACCAGACACAGGCCACGATCGTGGGCGGCCAACTCCACTGCATCTGTCGCAATCGTGGCCTATTATGTAATGATCGTAGGCTGTTATTTTAGTCTAAATGTCTCCAAAACTTTTTCATTCTTCGATGTTGACCATGAAACACTAAAAAACACATCAAGGTATCTCAAAACATAATAATTAAGCTTAAAGACTTGTATAAACCCATAAAACACTTAAAACATAAATAATTAACAAACACACACAATTCTAACCTAAACTCATACTAAATGATTGAATTAACCATTGAATACATATCAAACTAATAAAACACGATACAATTCACACTCATCAAACTCATTAATTTTTTTAATCTTATCTCTCAACTCCGTCATTTGTTTTACCAGCGCCATCAACTAGTCATTGTTGTTGGGCTTTAAGGCGTCCCTATTGGTGCATGCTAAGTTAACCTTAAGTTTGACCTGTCTCCTCTTTGTTGCTTCGTCAAACATGATACCTACAAAACAAAAATCTCATGCCCTTTTTTGTTTATTTTCAAACCACCACCTTAGTGTATAACCTAGAGCTACTCTCAACCCAAGTGTTTGACACTTCAATAGGCCTTTACAACCAGATGTAAAATAACACTCAGCCTTTTACCACTCCTTTCTTATTATTTCTTGAGTGCAATGGATAACAAATGCTAATTCTTAGGCAAAGTAGCACAAAGAAAACAACTTAGGAGGTTAAAGAACAAGAATGGCTCAAGTATAATTTGCAACAATAATCTAGAACAAGAAAATATATTAAAATATGTCACAAATTGGCACAATTTTAGGTAGTGGTATTTTGTTTTTTTTTTTTAGAAGTAAAAATATGCAATATGGATTTTATTCAAAAGATCTCGTTGAGTACTATCAAATTGATATATAGCACGTTCTCAAATTCCTTATGATTAGAAAGATATGGCAAATTTAAGCTATGAGACCTAAAAAGGAAACAATTCCTAATGCAAATAAATTGAGAAACTTGGTTTCTGAAAACAACTTCAAGAGAGGAAACTTTCCAAGAACATAACTTTTTCTTTTTTTTTTGTTTTTTGTTCATTTTTTTAAGCAAAGGTAGGTGGTCAAAGTTACCTAAAGAAAATTTACATGAAATTAAATTTAGACGGAAAATTGGAAAAACATAAAGACGAAATTCTTGACACAAAAAAATCAACCAAAAAATGATTCAAGATTGATTAAAAACTCTAAGAATGCAAATTCAAGAAGCAAGAAATTATTTACATAACATGGATCAAGATAACATAAGCTCTGATACCAAATTGATATGAAATAGTGAAATATAAAAAGAACTTACCCAAGACTTTTCTTGATCCACCACTTGATCTTCAACGAAAAAGAAGATTTGAACAAGAAGAGAAGAATAAAGTTTGTTTCAAGAGATTTATAACCCAATCCTCAAGAACATGTATAACCCAATTTAAGAAAATTATGAATTGAATGATAAAAGATTGAAAGAAGAATAACAAATAAAGACGCCATTAATTGATGAAACAAAATCAATTAGATAAGTCGCATACAAAGCATAAAAATTGTGCAATGCATTGTAATTATTCAACAAGACTAATAGTAAGGATAAATCTCACAAAATAATGTCATAAAATTGTGTCCCCTAGTGATAGTTAAACCTCCATATATATTGGAGAGGTTTTGACCAAAAATTAAGGAAAAGGAATTACATTAAACCCATAATTACTTAACCTACTAAGAAACTACCTTTTAAGAAATAAGATCTACTAAGAAACTAACTTGTAGGAAACAAGACCTACCAGGAAACTAAATTTTAATAAACAAGAGACCTTATAGGATTTGGCTAATTATCCCTTACAAAGAAGGAAAACTACTAATAGTAAATTTAGCCATGGACCTTATTTTTCCAGTTGGGTTGGCCCAACTTCTTCAAGACTTGTTAAGTGAACTTACTTGGACTATTTAATTAAAGCAATTTGGACTTGAGCTTGAGAATGGGCTTCTTTAATTAAATTATTCAAAGCCCCTTGCACCTTTTTTTATCCTAGCCTTTATCATAGGCCAAACAATATCCACAAGTGGATCTCTGTTGAAAGTTGACGGTGGAATTTGAGTTGAAAATCTTGAAATCTTATCTTGAACACTCGAACCATCGACCACAACTTGAGATGCCATGTCACTAGCCCCTTGATCTATATCAAATTGACTCATAAGTTAAAGTATAGAGATATTTAAACAAACATTTGGATACTTATTAGAGAATAAGTTTATAGAACCAACCCGATTATGATGATCTCAAATGGAGTATTACTTATATGTCCGTTAATTTTCTTATTAGAAAGTTGTATAATTAATCCTTATACTTTAGATTAACAAAGTATATCATATGAGAATTACTTTTTTTATGCTACTTATCGCTTATTCTATTTAGGGTAATTTAATATATAGTACATAGATATAGTATGAACCATACGAAGATAGATAAGTAAGTGAATAGAATATCCATCACTCTAAAGTAATTACAGAGAATGTTCCAATATTCTTGATTAATAATGATTTAAGGAATTCTCTCACCAGACTGAGTTGAGATTTAAAAAGGTGTTTTCAAATATCAGTTGTTAATTAGCAAGACCGAACATGATTAGATTTAAAAGAGTAGATAATAATTTTATACTCTCTGTCTAATTAGAACATTGAATATTGAAATGATTAAATTATATATCATAACTATGTATAGATAAGTGAAGTCTGATTATTTTAACATTTATAATATTTGGGTGTTCATGACATATTACTAGACTTCTATCTTGGTTGATAATTATAAATTATTTAATTAGAGAATTAAAGATAAATTAAATTTTAATTTATCTAATTCTAACTATGAATTATAATTATAATTTATAATCATTGCCAACATATTAGGAACCTAATGGATTGCATATAAAAAACAATTTAAAAGAGAAAATTTAATTTAAAATAAGTTAGACTTCTTCAAGGAAGTAGTTTGTTTACATGGTATGCTGAGAAGCATAGTTTCTAATCGTGATGTAAATTTGTTGAATTATTTTTGGAGGACATTAGGGGTAAGTTAGGGACCAAACTTCTCTCTTCAACTACTTATCATCTACAAGTAGATGGGCAAATCGAGGTAGTAAATTGAACCTTATCTGCTTTGTACATTCTATTATTCAAAAGAACTTAAAGCAATAAGAAGATTGTTTATCGCATGATGAGTTTGCTTATAATCGATGTGAGCATTTCAGTACTAATTTTTATCAAGTTTGAGGAAGTTCAAAAATCAAATATAAGATATTTTTATTCAAATTAATAGTAATTTTAATTATAGTTAATCTTTACTATAATTAGAAATTTTAATTTTAATAAGAAAGAAAGCATATTATCTTTTACTATAAATAGGAAAAAGGCAAAAGAGCTAGCAATATTGTTATTTCTTATCAAAATGTTTGAATTCCTTTTCTATATTTTGTAGATATGGTTAGAACTTTAGAGGTCGGACACGTGAATAATTTGTAGTTGATGGTTCAAATTTTTTTATAGGTATTACAATCAATTTATTTATGATATATATTTTTTAAATTATTCACTTAAAAGAGATTTGATTGAAAATTTATAAATCATTTTTTATTGCAGTTATAATTTGATCACGATTAATCTTCCATCAGTCTTCTCTTAGCTTACTCCCAGCCAGACCTAGTGGAAGGCAAATTAACATAATAAAAGTGAATTTAAAACCATGTTATTTTTATTTTTATACCTTTCAAAACTTAAAAGCAAAACCTTTATTCCTTTCTTGTAATTTACACTCCGAATTAAATGAATCCACGTAAGGTCGAGTTATTTTATTATAATATTATAACATTTTATTCAATGGGCCGAGCTGTTTTCTCATCGATCAGAGGTTGGGGATTTTTAACAATAGGCCGGGCTGCTTTCTCACCAATACAAAAGGTATTGAACCAAGAGATTAATATTCCATTCCAGTGAAAAAAGCCTCTAAAGTTATAAAAATGTATAATGTAAACGAAATGATTGGTTTCAAGTAAGTAATTTTTATGAATGGAACGAAAGTTAACTAATTTATTGAATTCAATCATTTTATTAAATAATAACATAGAGCAAATTAATTTCCTTTATTCACCAATAACCCATTTTGCTTATACCCTCCGTGGGTTTTAAACGGCCACATGATCTAGCAACCGATTCAAATAGTTTTTCAATCTCAGGCTCGTATCTTATGAAGGATCGGTTCCAAAAGTTGTCTGTCAAATTCCAACGAATGAAAAAATGATATTAGCAGAGACACGAGAAAATAATGCAGCGAAAAGAGAGCGACATTGATTGCATAATGTGATACCACCATAAATAAAGCAAAGCTCATGAAATGACATAATTGGAAAAATAATCACCTTAATGAGCTCAATGAAAGTTTACCTGAAGGCCACTTGGATGGGGTCGATTAATAATTAGGGCCTGTTTGGATGAGTTTATATTAGTAGAGCTTTTTTTAGAAGAGTTTTTTTAAAATATCAGTTGACTGTTTGGTTGTCAATTAAAAAATAACTTTTTTTAACAGAGTTTCATATAGTAGACTGTTTGACAACATAAAAATAAAAAGCATTTTTATTAATTTTAACTATATTTTATTTTATTATAAAATAATTTATTTATTTAAAGTATACTAAACCATATGAAAAGTATAATATATTATATTTACATTTACCTATTTCTTGGATAACCATCTTGTAGGAAATTTTAGATAACCATCTTGTAGGAAATAATTTAAAAAGATGTCTCATTTTCTTGTAGGAAATAAATTAATATGAAAATAAATATTAAAACATGTACAAAAATTAAATAATATTATAATCCCAAAAATAAATATTCAATCTGAGTAAATAGTTAAATACATAATAAACTATGCATTTTATCGTAATACAAAAAGATTTGCAATATGTTCCCTCGCATCATTCATCTCGTGATTTTGTTGCTCGTCTAAATGATTTCCTTCAACGTCTTCATTTTTATTGATTTCTTCATTTGTAGGAAGTAATTCATCATCTTCATCATAGGGAGAAAACTCTTCATCCTTTTGACCATTTAACCTTATAAAATTATGAATGGCCATTGAAGCAATTACAATTTTAACTTGCTTTGGAAAAGGAAAACTTGGGCATTTAACGTAAAAATTTCCACCTATTTTTCTAAACGCCAAATGTTCTTTCGATTGTGCATCTTAAAGAAAAATGTGCATGATTAAATATTTCTTTCTTTCCTCTTGGAAGACTAGCACGTTGAAAATCAGGAAGATGATACCTCTCACCTTTGTATGGTCCTAATTAACCTTGCATGTAAGGATATCCTGCATCTACCAAATAATATTTTCCTACATTCCAAATTAAAAAATAAATAAATAAAGAAGCACTGAATTATTAAGAATAAATAAAGAAGTATTAAGTTATCTGTCACAAACCTCTAGGTAGATGACGGAAGTGTAATATATCATTACGCAAAGCTTCCATAAAAATTCGAACATCATGTGTTGTGCCTTCCCAACCAGCCCAAGCAAAAGTGAAGCACATATCAAAATCACATATAACTATTACATTTTGCGTAGGAATGTCTTTTCTCTCAATATATTTTATTTGATTGGACCTTGAAACGACAACTGGTATATGTGTTCCATCAATTGCTCCATTGCAGTCTTTAAAATAAGGCCAATACTTTCTATTATCTTTAATTTTGCTTGAAATTTTTCTAAAAGTTGGATCTTTTGGTTTGATGAAATCAATCGACATACGTGAAGCAACCTCTAATACTATTTCAAACCATCTAATAACTAGACTTTCTCTACACGCCACATAAGCATCATTTGGTACAAAACCTGAAGAAGGTGCCCTAGCTCCTTCTCCTGTAGCTACAACATCTTTAAATAAAATATTCAATTGTTCAATATGTTTCAAACCTTTAGTTCGAAATTTGGCAACCTCAGGATTTTCTTACAATAATATTGTTTTAAGTTATTAAACTATCAAGTAACATTAGAACATTATAAATCTAAAGCTTAAATGCTTACCTTCAATTTCTTTTTCCATCGTTCGTCATTTGCATCAATAGTTTGATTAGTAGAATCTCATCTTAGTCCAGTTTCCTTACTTACTAAATTTGTCCAAAGCTTTCAATCCTTTTTCAATCCATCTAATTTATTCTTAAATTGTTTGTATTCATAGGTCTTCTTAATTTCATGAGCAAACTTTAAAACTATATTTTTACATCCAATCTTGTTAAAGTGACCATTTGATCGATTTCTAGCTAATGTCTCTTCCACAAAAATTTTGATTAAATTTTCAAAAGTTCTATCATTCCGACAACAAAATCCTCACTGCATATAACAATGAATTTAACAAGTATAAGAAAATATAAAAGCATAACCAAAATGACATAGACAAAAGCATAATAAGCATTAAATCTTTTGTGAACTCAGCATTAAAAGCATAACAACGATTATGGAAGTTTATGCACATACAAAAGTAAAGAAAGAGACACACTTCATAAGGAGCTGCTATCTCAAATACAAATTACTCATCATGTATTACTTTCAGCCTATATTTAAAAACAGTTTTACATGCCTACGTTGAACCATTGAGTGCACTTCAAAGAACTAGATAACTACTTTAAGGGACTAACATTTTCACTCACGGGTTTTATGGAATCACAGTATTAGAAAATTCAAGAGGGCAACATAAGAGACAAAAAGAAGACTGCAAAGCCAATATGTATGTGAAGAGAAGGTCAGATGAGAAATGGACAATTCATGAATTTGTTAAGGTGTATAATCCTGACAATACGACAATGTCAAATTATGTACGCAATTGGCTGCCTATAGAAGTTCTTCATGTACTGGATAATATGAACCAACATGGTAAGATTTGATAGGGTCACAATGCTATCAGTAGCCTCAGCATGTTCACAAATAGGTCATTTTTTCCTTGGAAAATGTAACCTCAACATGTTCACAATGCTGAGACAGTATTTGTAATGCCCTCATAGACATATATATGAAGTTAGGCAAACAAGCAATGGCTTCTAAATTTTTGTTCTGTCGCCAAACAAGACTGTAGTTATATGGAATTCATTGATAGCTGGTTTTGTTAGAAACAGAGATGTGAATTTGGCTTGGAATTCATTGATTCTTCCCAAATGTGTTCCTTGCATGCTGAAGTGAACAGGGGCCGCACCAACTACGCCTGAACGCAGACAACGTCTACGTTCAACGCATCAATGCAGGCGTTGTCTGCGTTTAACAACACAGGCGTTGTCTGCGTGCGTTACCGCAGACTTGTTACCTAACAATTCCTAATATACACCATCCCTTTCTTCCACACCCAACTAACGTATATACACCATCAGCCAATACAATACAAAACACCATCAGCCGACGCACTCACACAAAGTCATCGTGAATGGAGGGGACAAAAAAGTGAGGAGGAGGAAAAATAATAAGAAATAGCATTTGAGAAATTCCAAAAAAAGCATACCAGAAAAAAAAAAAAAAACATAGCTATGAGTTGATCCGCTCGATGTCTTGAAAAGATGAGTTTTGCCATGTGTTTGAGAATATGAGTTTTTGTATAAACAGAACAAACCCAAAGAAACAGAATAGTCCCTTTTAACTTTTGATATATACGTAAGTGACGCAAAAATTTCTACTCGAAAAAGTTAAAATAAGAAGCTTTTCTGAAAAACTCCAAATTTGAGCTTTTGAAAAAGTTGTATTTTATCTTTTAAAAAAGCTATTTCTACTTAAAAAGTACTTTTGAAGTTTATTGCCAAACACTCATTTTTTCTTTAAAATAGCTTTTGCGGTAGAACAAAGTGCATTTTTAGCTTCCAAATGCTGAACCAAACAAGCTCTTAATTTCCTGAAACTTTAGTCAGCAAAAAAATTTTAAGTGTAGTAGAGATCGATATGAAACCATTTCCATCGAGGACCACAAGCGCCTAGCTAGCAATAAAACAAGAAGTTTATAAGAAATACATTAATGATCAGTGTACACCCACGAGTAAATTCCTCCACAGTTCCTATATCCCATTTGGATTTGAAGGATGAAACTTTGGTTCAAGTAATACTGATCCTACTCAAGACATGTCTGGTACTTTGGGTACCAAAACATGGCTATAATGCTTTCTGGTTCAGGTTAGAAAACTAAATTCCGTTAGAACTCCTTCACTGCAAAGAAAAAAAGTCATAGACCAGGTTAATGTAAAACTCCAAAACCATCAACTTCATAGTCTCAGATCCGCTACAAGTCATACTAGTGTTGTTTACATATCATTCATACCTGCAAAGTGTTATATTGCCAATATCCCTTCGTCTTGCCGAGTTAATCTTTTTAATTAGAATCTTGTTGAATCCTTGGACCTATATTAAATCCAATCATGAGATGTTCTGCAAGCTCTCATATATAATGCATGAGTGGTGCTTTCAATACTGGAGCTCATTATATAAAATCCAAGACCACTCTATGTCCCTACATAGTTCATTACACCACGTTCCAAAAGATGCCCCCAATGCAAAATATGAGTTGTATTTTAGTGCCACTACATGCCAAGCTCAAATGGGTAAATATCACTTACTGTTCAACTATTAGCTATCGCCTCCCAGGTCCAATCCAGTCGAAAAGCACCACTTTATTTGGCAGATGATGGAGATAAAACATCTGGGTCGGTTCACAACTTGACCCAAGAAGAAAACATAATGCAAGCCCAAACGAAAACCAAGCAAGTAGAAGTCCAAGTCTGCTCTGTTGCCACACACGTAAATCTTTATAACAAGAATGTCAGCTGTAATCTTAGTCTGTCAGAATCAGTTAGAATCTTCGCCATTGGATTGTAACAATTCCAGATCAATGGATGAAATCCATTGAACCCTTTGTATAAATACACTGTACATGTTGACAATAAAATTTAACGTCAGATTCACAAAAACACTTACAAATCTTACAGCAGCACAGAACTGCAGAGACTAGCAACGAATTAGGCTCGTTCTTACCATAATCTGATCTATGGTTTTCATGCACATTGTAATATGTTCAACTAACAGAATCAAGTGAAAGATAAAACACCAAGTACACTCTTATTTACAGCGTCCAGAATAAATATTATCTAAAGACAATAGTTGCATGGGAAGTCTCTGGAACGAAGTTGACACTTAGGACCACGTTCTGTAATAAATTCTAAAGACAATAAGTGTATGGAAGTTTCTGGAATGAAGTTGACACTTAGGGCCACGTTCTGTAACAAATTCTTATATTGTTCTACATGGTTTCGTCCGCAAATTATGGAGCCTGACAATTCACGGTGGCTGGTCTTATCTCATATCGTCTTTGAACTTTTCTAAAAGACTTTTATTGGCAATTCAAACTGAGATATACTTGTAGGAGGCTCGTGTTCATGCATAACTTTGTGCCTATTTTGTTAATTTGGTCTTCTAATTTGTTGCTTAAAGCATTGTTTAATTTGGTCTTCTAACTTGCATAATCAAAGGACTATGCAAAGTTCTAGCCTTTTGTCTCTCTAGTATTACTAACTTGTATATTTTTAGTCCTTTGATTTTTATGCAAGTTATTCATTAAAGCAACCTGAAACATGGACCTTTAATTGGTATATGTATGAAATTCTTAGATGAATTGATTATTAGATCTTGATAAAGCATAACTAGGATTACTAAGACAACCTGAAATATTGAGCTCTTAGATAGTTTTGGTGGCAATATTACATGAGTTTCATTGATTTTTAACGCATCTAGATAGTTTTTGATTAATTACATGACCTGAAAAACTAGGTGTTTGATGTTACAAATTCGTCTAGATAGTTAGTTAGAACCTGAAATATGACTGACTTTATAAGAGGAAATTACACAAATTCATGTAAAGAAAGTATGTTTAGAGCTTTTCATGGTAGAGGGGGTAAAGGGAAGTTAAACTTTGCTACATTTTTAGTGAATTAATTAGTTCTTTAAGCATTTTTGGATAGTTATTAATTGTTAGTTAATAACTTCATGGCAGCTTAAATAGTAGTTAAAGGTCTGATTTTCAGTATTAGCGATCAATCTTCATGGGAACGATATCTATACTACTATACTATAATTCTAGTGCACTTACTAGGTGAAAGATTAACTCGTATCACACACCCTCAGCTCCATTTGGTTCACCCTTTTCTAAAAGCACAAACTCTTCAAGCAGGGCTCTTCCTCTTCCTGGGTAGAGAAAGATGTTTCATCAATCACTTGAGTTGAATTGTCCCTTAAAAGCCTGCAATACCAACAGAAGTGTAGAAACACCTGTCAATAAAAGTTTTAAGTCATAAATCAGATAAGCTTGCCACTAATGCAATTTCCAGACAACAAATCTATGGCCAACAATCACAACAACAACAACAAATCTATGGCCAAAACACTCAGAAAATGGCAATATCTGATCATAAGGGTATGAAATGCCTACCAAGCAAACAATATAAATTTTACTAATCAGAAAGTTAAATGGCATATTAGATAAATAGTCCAGACTGCAGTTAATTCCAAATGATCAATGTCCAGTAACTTCGAAATGGTTTACGGGCTCACCTATGATTGTCTTCAATAACCTAATATCTTGCAGCAAACTTCCAATTGCGCAGTAATTCGGATTTAAGTAGCTATGAGTACTATAAAGACCTGTTGAAACACAATATCTTTTATACTACCATGTTACTAGATTCCTGAATCATATTACCCAGATCTTATATTTTCCCAAAAGCCAGCCTCAGAGAGGAAACCTCAAGTTTTCTGGTTACTGAAAAAAGAAGGAAAAAAATCACACCTTGACATTTTGCAGAAGCTCTTCTTGATACAAATTCAACAGTAGCCATATTCCAACACGAAGCTTCCTTACGTAGAGTAGTGAGTGGCCTAGTGTAACCAAGCGTAGAAACATGGAGAAACAAAGCAGGAGGTAAAGAGAACAGAAGATGTTGACATTGCTTCCTTGACAAAGTTCATCCATTTCAACTTTTAAGAGAACAATAGCTGGGGCAATCGAAAAGATAAACTGCCCCAATAATACAACAATTAATGAGAAGCATCAGAAAGAAGTAAACTTTAACAGAACAGATGAACCAAGTTATTGAATTTGAAATTGCTTCCTTGAAAAAGTTCATCCATGATAAGAAGGAATTCGGTAGAGAGGAGGAAGAAAAGAGAGAAGGAAAGAGTAAGAGAGATCTTGGGGATTTAACAATCCATTTTAACTGTTAAAAGAACAATAGCTATAAATTGCCCCAAGAGCGACGACAATTAATGAGGAGCATCGGAAAGAAGTAAACTTTAAAAGAAGCCTGAACAAAGTTAATGAACCTTTAAAGACAGACAGGGCAGGAAATAGAATCGAATAGTAATACTAGAGAGACAAAAGGCTAGAACTTAACTGAAACAAAACGAAAACAAAAGAAGACTCAGAAATACCTCTTGAAATAACTGAGATGGCTGATTGTAAGATGATCCACAATGGCTATCAAATGGGAAAACTGCGAATCTGTAAATAAAAGTAAACAACTTACTTCAGAAAATGAATAGGAAAGATACAAAGGATTCACTTTGTGTTTTTTTTCCTACAAAACCCTGAAGGAACTTTCAACAGAAACCAGAGCTTTAAATTCCGGTTTGATAAGGTTAAAAGTTGTTAAACCCCAGATGAAGATAAACAGAAAAATCACAAAGCTTTGGGTGATGACTTATACGCTAATTGGGATGTGACAAAGCCTTACGGAAAAGGAGGAGCCACGGCCCTGCGGATTGGCATCTCAGTTGTCTGGAGATGGCTTTTGGACTGGTGAAAGTTTATGTTCGTGTGTCTGACCCCCATTGAACTTGGGCTTACCTGTTTTTTTTAGTAATTTTCTTTTAATTTCGCAGCACCCCACCAAGAAAAGTTTATGAAATGTCCTGAATTCCGCCCTATTATCAAGCTAACATCATAGAATGTTACGGTTGTATAAGAAAATGTAATCCTATACCACGAAGAGGACATAGTTAATTGGCAAAGCATTCTGCAGTTGTACATCAATCCAGAACTAATGCATTTAATATTATAACTTCGATTTTGTCAAGTTGAAAGATAAAAAATTGCTTAGATTTCGTTCTTTTTATGAAATAATACGTGGTTGTATAATCTTTTATCCAAAGTTTTGCCAAAAGTTCCTTTTTTTAATCATGTCATGGGGGATAATTTTTACAGAATTCAAACAAAATAGCTCTTGGACATGCATTTTCTGCTCAGAATCTATACAT
>JAOQMP010000005.1:1343678-1354153 GCA_027563575.1 Erythroxylum pedicellare | reverse complement strand
AACTCATATAAAAATAAATATTAAAACATATAAAAAAGTCAAATAATATTATATAAATATTAAAATAAACGTGAAAATGTGTTTGTGGGTGTTGTGGGAATTATATGTAAAACATAAAAGTTAAAGGGACTAAAAAATAGACTCATTAATTGATCTGAAAAATCTACCTGAAAAAGTGCTTTTTTGAAAAGCTCCAAATTTGAACTTCTCAAAAAGCTGTATTTTAGCTTCCAGAAAAGTCATTTCTATAAAAAAAGTGATTTTGGATTTTACAGTCAAACAATCAGTTTTCTTAAAAACAGCTTTTACGGTGGGAAAAAGTACTTATTCATTCTCCAAAAGTTGAATCAAAACAGGCATTAAGATACTGATAAGAATAAAATTATAAGGGAATTTTTAACAAACAAGTGGTAGGGATGTAATTAAACTGGAAAAACTTCACTACGTTCATCCACGAACCAACCTTTTATACACTAGAGAATGTAACAAACAATGAGAACATAATGTCCCACTACAACCTAATAACAACCCACTAAGCACAACTAACAACCCACTAACTGTTTACCAACTAACACAAGTTAATCTCCTAAAAATCTACTACCACAACTCAAACAAAGATCACACATTTCTACATTAATCTCTAACACTCTTAATGTAGAAATCGTTAACAGTTAAAATGTCTCTCAAATACATGAATTTCTTTAATGGTAATGGCTTGGTAAATAAAATTGCAACTTGATCATTGGTATTAAAAGACTCCATCTTATTTCTCCTTTTGTAACCAGCTCTTTTATAAAGTGATAACGAGTCTCTATGTGGCTAGTTCTACTGTGATAAACTAGAATTTTCATCATTGCAGTAGTTGATTGATTATCACAATAGATTGTAGTTGCTTTTGCTTGTGCTAGACAAACTACTGTTGTAACAATCATATATTCAGCCTCTGAAAATGAAAAAGTGGTAGATGGATGTTTCTTTGAACTTTATAAAATACCATCCTTGCCTATAGTGAATATATAACCTGTAGCACTCTTTCGGTCTTCAATGTAGCCCCCCAAAATCACTATTAGAGAAACCATACAACCTGAAATTATTTGTGTGTTTATACCATATTCTCTAAGAGTTTGCTCCTTTTAAATATCTCAAGGTTCATTTTACAATAACCTAAGTGTTTTTTTGCTATAACTTTCTATAAACCTTGACAGGAGACTTGTTGCTTGCATAATATCAGGTCTACTGTTTGTTAGATATGATAAGCATCCTATAAGGTTCCTTTAGTTTTCACATACAAAATTGGCTCACTAGGACTTTTTGAACACCCTTTCTATATAAATGTCCATCAATTCTTCCTTACTAGGCCCGAGATGTTTGTTTTAGTCCATATAGCTCTTTTTTCAGACAATAGAGTTTGTCTTTATGACCTAGAATCTTATATCCTTTTAGTTGTTGAATATACACTTTTTTTTCTCTGAGGTTCTATGTGGGAATGTTGACTTCACATCAAGCTGATAAACCATTCAATTAAAATTAATAGTAATAGTTAAAACAGTGTGTATTGTATCAAACCTTGCTACTGGAGAGAAAGTTTCATCAAAGTCTATGCCTTCTTATTGCATGTACCCAAATGCAACCAATCTTGCTTTGTATTTTTGGATAGTTCCATCAGCATGCAACTTAATCTTGTAGATCCACTTAAGCCTAACAACTTTCTTCCCATTTGTAGGATTAAGTAACTCCCACATCTTGATTGATTCTAAAGCTCTTATTGCTTTATCCATCGTAGCACGTCATTCCTTAGACTTTATTGCTTCTTCAAAGTAGATTGGTTCTTTAATTTGAGCAAGCTAATCTATGCTTTCATAAATTTCTTGCAAGGATCTCCATTTTCTTGGTGGTGAATCTGATGAGGAAGAGCCTGGTAGGATAAGTTTGGGACATTAGATTGGCTTTTTTTTTTATAGAAATAGATTGGCTTTTTGTTGAGGTAGATGACTGAGGGTTGCTTGGTGTAGAAAGATTGGAACCTCCATTTTGATCTTCTTCTCTTCTGGGAGCATCAAGAAATTCATTGTCTTCAAGTAATGCTTCAAAAATTGACTTGCATATTCTTTTAATCCCAACTATTTTTCTCATAAAAAACAACATCAAGACTTATTACTAATTTTTTGGTGAGAGGACTGTAAAAATGATATCCTTTTGTTTCATTAATATAACCCAAGAAAATACATTTGATGCTATTATCATCTAATTTTTCTCTTTTTTGATATGGAATGTGCACGAATGCAATGCAACCAAAAACTCTTGAGTTACTTTAGGCTTCCAACCACACAATGCTTCAAATGGTGTTTATTGATTCAAAGCTGTTGTAGGAGATCAATTTAGAATGTAGGTTGTTGTATGAATTTATTCTGCCTAAGAATTGATTGGATGATTTTTCTTTCAACGAACTTTTCCGCATCTCTATAAGGTCGCGATAATTCTTTTCTGAGACTCTATTTTGTTGAGGTGTGTAGCTGACTATTAGATGTCTTTGAATCTCATATTCTTCAAAAAAAATTATCAAATTCCTGAGAGAAAAACTCCCTCCATGATTTATTCTCAACGTCTTTATTACTGCTCACTTTGTCTCTCAATGCATGTTTTGAACTTTTTAAAGATAAAAAAGGTTCTAATTTTTCTTTTAAAAAATAAACCCATCTTATTTGACAAAAATAATCAACAAATACTAAAAACAATACCTTTGTTGTTGAGGGAAAGTGTCCTTATGGGCCCACAAATGTCTGCATGAATTAGCTCTACTAGTTTTAAAGATCTTCTTGCTTGCCTTTTTGGAAAAAAAGTCACAATGTTGCTTCCCAATTACACAACTTTCACATATCTCATGGACATCTTTAATTACTAGCAACGCTAACACGGTTCTTTTCTAAAATGAGAATTCAATTTCTAAAACCTAAATGACCATATCTATGATGCCAAGGCTAATTCTCATTAGTCAATGTTGCCTTCAATGCATGCTTTTCATCAAAATTTACAATGTAAGGAAAATCTTTATTTATTTATTTACCATGGGTGTCTAGTAACTAACAAAACTCTCTTTGTTTATCTTTAAACACATAACAAGTATATCTTCAAAAAAACAAGTGAACAATCATCCCATCGTAAATTGCTCCACACTTAACAAATTTGAATCCAAATCAGAAGCATATAGTACATTTTAAATGCAATTCAAACCAAGAGAGTTCAACATCATAGTACCATTTCCCTGAGGCATGCGTATTGTTCCATCACCCATTATAATTTGACCAGTCACAAATTCGTCCAAATTCGTGAAAAGTTGCAAATCACTTGCCATAGGATTACTACAACCACTATCGATGTACCAAACTTCTGGAGGACTTTCTTTAGATTAAAAACATGCAAGGAAGAGACTCTAACTTTCAACTTTCTTTGTCTCTTGGGCTCACTTTCATCTTCTTCTTTCTCTTGGCCTACGTTGGCTTATTTTTCTTTAAGTCTACAAAACCTTTATATGTTCCCATATCTCTTATAATAATAACATTGTTTTTGTCTCCCATTTTCACCTTTGTTAGTACTTATAAACTGTTAGTTATTCTTGTTAGATCGACCACTGCTTTTTCCTCCTATTCTTCCTTGTAAGGAATGTCCACCATGTGATTTGTTGGAGTTATTTTTAATGGTTAATTCATTAATATCTTTTCTATTTTGCGAAATCTGCATCTTACTATTAAAATTAAAAGCACTCTCAACATAACCATTGTCATATCTTTTAATTCAATATTTATAAGAATAAATAGACATTTGCAATTAATCTACATTTAATACCTGTAGATCTTTTTGACTGTTCAATTTCAGCCATATTATGATCATATTTCTTAGGTAAATTCCTCATAATTTTCTCAACTACCTTCTGCTCACTCAAAATCTCCCATATTTTATCATTTGATTAACAACATCATTCACGGTGGAAGTATATTTAGACATGCTATCTCCATCTTTCATAAATAAACTTTAGAATTTTCTACGAAGAGTTTGAAGTTTAACAGTTACCAGTTTTGCACTCCTTAGGTAGACATTTCGCAATGCATCCCAAGCTTCTTTTGACTTCCTACAATAATAATTCGGGGAAAATTTGCATCATCCACTATTTGTTGCATAAAAAATAAGGCTTTGGTATCTTTCCTTCGAAGTTTTTCTAAAATTATCAATTGTGGTCCCATCTTCATTGTAGCCATTCTCCACCAAATCTCATAATTCTTAAGATAAAAATAATGTCTTCATTTTGTTACTCTATATATCATAGCTAGTATTAATGTTTTAAAAATGGGTCGAACATCAAACCGGTCTAAGAAAAGATTTAAAGTTTAAAAGTTTAACTAGTATTGAATTGCCATAAAATCGATATATAATAAATAAGACAAAAGAGTCGAGGAGTTGAAAATAGGGCTATATAATTTAAATCTAAGTCTAATAAGTTAGGGTTTTCAAAACATTGGTTTATAGTTTATAACCCAAACAAAGAGAAAGACAAAAGAGCTGAGGAGTTGAAAATGGGGCTATATAATTTACACAATTTCTATTTTCTTTAATAAAAGGCCCAACACTCCACAGCCCTAGGTCTTATGTATATAAACCAAATTTTTACAAATTGCCCGCTCTTATCTCTAAACAAAATCAAAACTATTAATCCTCCTCTTCCAATAGTAGCGGAGCTTATACTTAGGGACTATTTGGTTGGCTGTTAATTAAAGGAAGCATGTAAAAAAAAAAATAGAGGCTTATACATGAAATAGACTTCAATTAATAAGTCACAATTACTTCTTTTTCGGTAAAGCCATTAAATTTAATTGCATGTGAATTTGAATGATGCTTTTAGCATCAGGGATGCCTGATAAACATCTCTTTTCAAACTTCGCCACTGATCACAACAAAGAAACCTTTAGAGAAAAGGTTCCAAATGCAAGCCGTTCCTACACCACAATTCAATTAATATCAAGTTATATGTGATAACTTTTGATCAGCATTCTAAACCTTCAGGCATATGCTTCCTGGATTCACTTGACAACAAACAACCCACCTCTAAAGAATAGATGATAGCGTTCAATAAGTATTCAGTTCAAGATGGCGACAGATAAATGACTGGCACATACGTATAAAGCATGTTAACACTAAACCTTTCTTTAGAAGTTTACAGCAGAAAATTGTAATGAAGATTACCTTTGAGGCTTGCTGAAATAAGAAGCTGGTCTGCTCCATGCCACTGATCTGAAATATAGAATGAACATAATGAAAACCATAAGAACAAGAATCAATAAAACTACTGCCAAACATAGAGATTGACTTACCAAGTTAATATCAGTAAACACTATTGAGCCTGACTCATTCATTCCAAACTTTTCATTGGAAGTTGAGAATGGATTCACTGAAGAAGAAAAAAACCATCCATCTATGCGAGCAAAATCACGCAGGCCAAGTTGTTTGAATAACAGAGATGCTCCTTCTCTAATATTTTTTATAATATCAACAGGAAAACGGGGTGGGGTATGGTAAGCTACCTGTGTAGAAATCAAATGTGTAAGAATATCATATATTCGGTAGCATATAAGCATTTGAGAATGCAGAACTCAGTTGATAGTACAAAATCCTTTCTTGTAACCTTTTTGTACCTCAAAAGGAAACAAGAAGATGTCTTGTAATTTAGCAATCCTCGGAGGTACTGCTGCATTACCTGTCTTGTAGGTAGATACTTCCTCCGATAGTTGAAAATTGCATCCTTTTCTTTCAAATCAACACTGCCATGAAACTGAAGTGTCACCTGTATGAAAACCAAACACTCCATCAGTAGCTTCATTGGAACCATGACTTTATTCTGAAAAATCAAAGTCAAAAGCACAAAGAGAATATACCTCTGTTGGTAGAAGAACGACAGGGTGAGAATCAACACCAGACCCCACATCAAGGACAATGGCTGTAAACTCACTGCCTCCTTCAAGAAACACCTCAACTAGTACTCTACTGTCAATCCCCTTCCAAACATTAGGACAAAGTTTTAGTTCACATGGTCAAATTGTACAGCTATAATCTAATAGTCAAATTTTGGCAGGCAGTGTATAACATACCTAATTTATTGAGATGCTAAAATGGGAAATAAGTTTCTATTATCTTCAGAGTTCAATACAAAGTTCCAAACTTTTCCTTGGGTATCTCGGGCCATAGAGGAAAATAGTTTCGTCTTTTGGTTAATTAAAGGCCCTTTTAGTATCAGTTCCATATGAAGGAATTGATCAAAACTTGAAGGGTTTCTATGATAAGAACTATTAAAATTTCCCAAGGTATAATCATCAGCAATAAATGTAACTTCAAAGTGAGTTGCTAGTTATCTTGAAGTTAGCCACGTGTTTATGAACATCAATGATCTCAAAGTTTGAATCAGGTAGCAGAAAAAGGAATTACCTCGGAGATGATATCATTTGCTTTCTTAAGAGAATCAGCAACACCATATGCAACGGTAACTCCAATACTTGATCCTGCTTTGGTTGGCTTTACCTGAAATATGAAGCATAAACTTAGGGAAACCAAATATTGAATCATTCAACAGTGGGCATTTGGTTTTTGCCATACTTCACTTACCACAACTTTCCCAGATCTATCATCCAATCGATTGATCTCAAACCAATTGGATAATACAGATTTGTCCATCTCTGAGCCCTGTATTACCAATTGTATGTAAGCAAATACAACTATAACCAAATAAGGGTAAAGAAAAGAAGATACAGTAAATCTTTCTGACCTAGTTACACATATTCTGAATTGGGCATGCATAGCAGCATTGAACCAAATAAGTAGCTGTGACAAGCAAATGGTAAGTGTCAAGTAGGAAAGATGAATACCTGGACTAAACAGCCAGGTACAGTTAAGAATCCTTGCTTGTTGAGCTCCAAGGAGGCATCATACTGCAATAGTTAAATGGCAAATTCTGACAACAATAAGGACCTTAAAGGCTCAATTCACCATGGTTATGTATAACTCCACTTGGCATCATGTAGTTTAGGTTATGCAGTAAGGTGCCAGTTTTGGTTGGAACCTATCTTAGTTGGGAAATATGAATATATCTTCATGCAGCGACGTAACAATTGTATTCTGGAAATATTTTCATATTTGAGAGCATTGAATCAACAATTTTCAGAAATGTGATGCATTATGGATCTTACAAAGATGTTAATAATTTCTCAAAGAGGATTGCAGGTGAGATGTCAGCACCTAATCAACTTTGAGAACAAGGAAATAAGATTTCAAACACCTTGTCAAATGCTCGACGGCACTCCTTCGATCCTGTCCCAACAAATGGAATATTGTAATTTTCCAACAGCTCCTGAAGGTTTCTCACCAAAAATCAAACCAAGTCAGAACCTACATCAGATATTTTCACGATGGCCATATGTGCATTGCATAGAACATTAGCAATAATGATGTCTGTACTACACCTGGATGCCACCATCTTCACCAAATTGACCATGAATCACAGGGAATACTATGTCCACAGAAGCTGTGAGGTGTTCTGCAAATTCAGACAAAGATGAAAAACCTAGGGCAAGGCTGCAAAAGTCAGACAATTAGTGGTCTCACCATTTTCAACTGCAACAACATAGTTACACTAAATTAAAATAAAAAGAAAGTACAAATTTTGCTAACCTTTCAAGTTTAAAATCAAAATCTGCAGGAGTATTTGAGTATACCTGAAATTTGGGATAGAAAGCCAAAAATTTGAACATTGTAATGAAAAGACTAAATTAATTCACTTCATTTTATGTAACAAGGCTTCTTATCATTTGATGCGACCACAACAAAGCAAAGCCATCAACATTTTTTAATAGATAGAAACTATCATATTCTAAACAACCCAAGATGAAACTAAGTGAAAAAAACCGAAATCCTGTGCATTTGGCAGTTGCTGCTAACATCTAATAACACATTTGACCACTACTTGTTCGTTTCATGCAATAAACCACTATCAACAATCAACCAAATAGGCCTAAAGAATGAACAGCTCATGTACAAACCTGCGCAGAGGATATGGCGTATGCATTAAGATTAGAGTCTATGTAATAGCAGCTGACATGCAAATCATCTCCCTGTTACAAATCCACTCTTATAATATGTCAATAAGATAAAAAGGGTTAATTATACCAAGTAACTATTTTCCAAAGGCATAGTATGATTTAATTTCTTCAAAAGGAACTCTATTCTTTAATGAAATACTCTTTCATCAATTTTCTTTTAGCAATCAAACTATAGCTGTAATCAGTTTAGTCGAAAGAGGCAAGATGCGAGGAGGGATAATTAATTCACATTGCTTGCAATGCGGTCTCAGGCTGGACTATCACCAATGACCTCGTAATCAAGCCCGTAGTTTGGCTATCAAATGACCTAAATTATTACTCGCACCTGTGGGTTTATAAAAAGATTGAATTTGCTACGTTCAAGCTTGATTCATTACAAATTATTACATGCACCTGCAGATATGAACTTTGCTACATTCAAACTTTATGAAGCTTTATTCATTAAAAATTATTATCTGCACCTGCGAATTTATCTGGAAAAAAAGAAGGGCAGGTTTATCTACGAGAAAAAGCACAAACTTTCCTATATTCAAGCTTGATCAACCTTATTCATTAGTTGCACATGCGAGTTTATCAGGGGGGGAAAAAAAAACCAAGCCGAACTTTGCTACGTTCAACCTTGATTCATTTAGATTTTTTTAGTTCAAGCCTTTTAGTCAAGTTATGGTATAATGTCTAGACTTTATTCGTATAAGTTGAACCAAGAAAATATCTTCAAGCTTGAGCTAAGTTGAAGTTTAATGAGTTCAAGTGACTGAAGGACTCCCTAAAGCATCTCTAGTATTTGAAGTATTAGGTTCGAGTTTTCTAAACTATTTAAGAACTTTTTAGAGCAAAGGATTTGACCTGTGAAAGGGTCTAATTTCAATTCATATCAGATTATTATCTACTCGAGAAACAGAAAGAGTGAGTAATAAACAATAACAACCAAAGCAAGCACCTGAATGTGATCAAGAACTGATCTCGCAGAGTTGAGTGAAATCCCGCGCTCAGCAGAAGGCCCACCACACACCACCCCTACTCTCAGAACCCTATCCTTCTCTTTCCTCTTCTCCACGTCCTCCTCCTTGACCACCTCCACCGCACTGGCGCGTGCAACTCCAGCCCCCGAACATCCCGCGTTCAATGAAAAACCAGTGCTCCTCGGCTTCCGACTCAAGCGCAGAAAGTACGAGGGACTGGAAGAGTATGAAAACGAGTTCTTCTTCTTCTTCTTCTTAGTGTTAAGAAGAGCAACGGCGTCGCCTCGGCTTTGAAGAGACGGATCGGAGGCAAAAGAGAGGGACGCCATTGAAAAATCGGAAAATTCAAACAACGGAGCAGAGGAGTGACGACTATGGGATTCAGAAACAGACCAAGAGGTCGAATCTTATACAAACACACATATATAAAAATATAATCAAGAAGAAAAGAAGAGATTGGAAGTGGGGAGATGAGTGTGCGTGGCACTTTTGGCGTTTTGCCTTTTGTTTGGGTTTTCGGGCGGCAAAGTAACGGCCCCTTCTCGGTGGCCGTTGGTGCTGACGGTTAATCTATTCGATGCGACAAGGATTAGGTTTTGTTTGTGACTGATTGATTAATTAATTATTAATTATTATTATGGATCCAATCATAAGCTATCAATCAGGTAATCGTACAAAGCTGCAAACGACAAGTTGTCTCTTCGAGATAAAGATTTTATTTTTTTGAACCACGACATATTCTAAAAAGTTTTTAATTATAAGAAGGTAACTTTAAGTCATTCATACCTAAATTAATCCTCGCTCGAACTAGTAGATCTCTTGTGGGAAGTAAAGCTATGACTCTAAATTTTAAATGACTGCATATATGAGAAGGGTTCGAACTCGTTATCTCACTTACTAGAATTTAACACTTACCAATACCAGTTCTCATTCGGTGCAAGTAAGAGTTGTTGAATAAGACTCGGTGAATATTAATTAATAGAATGAAATGGAACAGAACATAATAATTTATAATATAATAGAATGTAATATAGTGAAAAGTTATTTGGGAGGGATGAAATAGTTCATAATATAATGTAGTGAAATTTTGTTTAAAATATGAATGAAATAAAATGTAATGTATAATAAATGACTATATATCTCTAATATTAAAATGGTCATTACAGAATGTTTAACGCTCCAATTAAAAAGTCACGGTTCAAGTCATAACCATGACAAATTATTTTTTATATATTTTATGTTTTAAAATAATAAAAGTTTTATTATTTTATTATTAAATATATACAATTTATTATTAATGATATAAAATATTATTATTTTATTTTATTTTATTTTATGTGATTTATATTTAAAGATAATTTATTTATATTTTTAT
>JAOQMP010000005.1:1310795-1320988 GCA_027563575.1 Erythroxylum pedicellare | reverse complement strand
AGTGCATATGAAGTCACAGTTCATGTCAAATTGCCCATCATTTTTGAGTTTGAAGGTCTCCATTCATATGGGATGTTTTAGACGCAAATGTGAAATATTAGACAAGAACGTATACTACTAGAAAATTATGTATTTATTAGAGAATTTTGAGCACTAAAATCTGTGTTTATTAGAAGAAAACATTCATATATATATATAGAAGAAATCCTACCTCCATATGGAATATACAGGAGGAGACCTATCTAAATGAGGAAGAACTAAAAATCAGTTCCCTTTAACTTAGATTTGACTACCTAAATTGGAAAGTACATGAAATAAATTAATTACATTAACAAATTAGTTAACTAAATCATCAATCAGGAGCTGATTCTAAACGTTCTGACATCTCCCCTCAAATTGATGTTGGTGAGTCTACAAGTATCAATTTACCAATAAAAAATTATGGCATTGTCGTGATATGGATTTTGTGAAAATATCTTCAAGTTGTAGAGTAGTGGAGATATGAGGCAAGGTAATGACTTGACAGTCATAGGCCTCTTGGATGAAATGGCAATCAACCTCTATGTGCTTTGTATGCTTATGGTAGATAGAGTTGGCAGCAATTTGGATAGCACTAATGTTGTCAACATGTAATGGAGTTGGTTGAAGTTGCAAAAAACCAAGCTCTGTGAGGAGAACACATAAACAAATGATTTTAGAATAGGCATCAAACATGGCACGATATTTTGCCTCAGTGGATGACTTGGATGCATAATTTTGTTTCTTGCATTTACAAGAGATAAGAGCATCATCAAGATACGTACACCATCCAGCAGTAGATTCCCTTGTGTCTAGGAAACCAACCCAATCAATATCGCTAAAGGCTTGTAGTTGAAGTGAAGAGCCAGCAGGGAAAAATAGTCTACAATTAGGTGTGCCAAGAGTGTATCAGATGGTGCGTCGAATTGTAGATAAGTGGAGATGTCAAGGAGATTGCATGAACTTGCTAAAATTGTGAACAATGTAAGAGATGTTTGGTCGAGTAATGGTTAGTACCAATCAACTTACGATATAAAGTAGGATCTTTAAAAATCTTGCCTTTATTACATTGGTATTTCACATTAACTTCCATTGGAGTTTCAGCAGAATGGACAATTCATGTTCAAGCTGGAATCTACAATTAGTGTTTTGCCGACTATAGATTTTCTTTAGGTAATTCCACATCTCAGCTGCGGTATTGGAGGATCGGAGACTCAAAAGGATGTTGAGTTTGACAGATCCTAGAATCTATGCTATGATTTGAGCATTCTTGACCTTCCACTTGGCATATTCGTCGGTGTCTTTGTCAGGAGCAGGTTTGCTGCCATTATTATGACCTCATAGATCTTTGCCTTTGACAAATATCTTGAAGTGGAATGCCCACGCTGAGTAGTTTTTCCCATTAAAATGAACCGAGAAAGAATCGTACTTGTCTGTAGACATGAGGCTGCAAGAACTTGATCAAAATAACTAGGAACAAGAGACTCAACTAAGGCTGAGTAGAGCAAAAGAACAAGAGACATATGGAAATTCAGAACCGAGGCTCTGATACCATGTCAAACTTAGAGATTTTTGAGCGCCAAACTTATGTTTATTAGAAGAAAATATTATATATACAGAAGAAATACTACCTCGATAAGGAATATACAGGAGGAGACCTATCTAAATAAGGAAGAACTAAAAATCAGATCCTTTAACATAGAGTTGACTACCTAAATAAGAAAGTACATAAAATACATTAATTACATTAACAAATTAACTAATTAAATCATAAATCAGTAGCTAAATCTAAATCTGTGACATTTATGACCATACCTCCTATGCTTTCTCTTTACATTTTGTCATTTGGAAATGCCTTTTCCTGCTTATCTTCAATAAATGTAGCAGATTCTCTTGGCCATGCTGTTTCTCATGCCAATACTTGATTTCCTATGCATTACATGATATATTGATTTTGGCTCTATTTCTGCAGACAGATATGCATGTGAGAGATAAAATCCTAGTTTTGCTGGATTCCTGGCAAGAGGCATTTGGGGGGCCTGGATGCAAATATCCTCAGTACTATTCGGCTTATGAGGAACTTAGGGTGAACTTTTTAACTAAATCATTTGATTGTTTGCAATGTTGCTTCTGTCCTTTCGATTATGTATGATGTGATTTGACTGCGATGTTCTTATCTGTCTATCTAGGAGGTCATTGAGTTATTGTACAATTAATGTTGATGGTCAGCTTATAGGTCCATCGCGAGTATGGCTTGGTATTATAGCCAGCAATAAGTTGCTTGTGATAATTCCGTGAAAGTTATACGCGTCATAATCTACTTGATTTGATATATCTGGGAAAGTAGTTTATTGATCTCCTTGTAAGAGTGATTATTCTGATATGTGGAACATATTTGGTGATGGTGTGCCACTGCAGCCTCAGAAATTCCTTTGATGACCTGTATGTTTTTTTATTATAAATAGCTGATGCCCATGATGGCATCTGGCATAAATTGCGAAATAACTAATTCATCAGTTGGATTGGGGAATTTTGCAGCGATCAGGAGTACAATTCCCAAAGCGTTCTGGAGATACAGCACTAATATTTACCCCACCTGCAAACCATCCAGCAACTCATCCTCCCCAAGCTGGATATGGAATGCATAGCAATGCCTCTAGGAGACTAGATGAAACAATGGCAGCAGATATTGGGGGATTAAGGTGAGGATTAACAAACCTATTTGCATTTTAGAATCATTTCGTACTGTTTTCCTTTCAAACTACTTGATCTGTTACAATCTCCTTATCATTATTTTTAATCTTATTAGTTCATCAGGCTTGGATTCCATGCGGAATGTTATGGAACTTTTGAGTGATATGCTGCAAGCTGTTAGTCCTGATGATCGAGAGGTGCAAATTGTCAAGGCTTTTGTTTTCCCCTGGATGATAGAAGTATAACAATTAATCTTATCATGTGATGATGCTCATTCTTTCAGGCTGTAAAAGATGAAGTTATCTTTGACCTTGTCAACCAATGTCGATCAAACCAGAAAATGTTGATGCAAATGTTGACAACAACTGGGTTAGTTCTGTGATAACTACTAATGAGTTTGTTTGTTTCCCATGGCCATGTAGAAGGATACTTGCTTGTGGCATACTGCACTTGCATAAACTGGTGTTTGCATGTATTGAATTAACTTGCTTTTGTTTCAGTGATGAAGAACTTCTTGATCAGGGGCTTGAGTTGAATGACAGTATGCAAATCTTACTTGCCAAACATGATGCTATAGCTTCTGGCTCCCCAATGCCAGCTCAAGTTCCAAGCATAAGCCCTAAACCAATCGATGCTCTTTCAGATGGCAAACCATCAGAAGAAACAAAGGTCTCCAGCCCAACACCTAGCAACAGTGTCATTGTGCCAGTCGCTAATGTGACAAGGGGCCATATGGATGGAGAGGAAGAAGAGGAGGATGATTTTGCAATGCTAGCTGGAAGGTAGGATATGATACCTTGTATCATATTTGTTCTCTAGGTGATGGTAAGTATTTGATATATAAGTGATTTGTGGGGTATTTTTTTCATCATGGTGAGATGCGCAACCTACCTGTCCAGCTGATTAATTGTGGGCACTTGCAACTTTTTGGACGGTTCGATTGGGGTTTATGGATTGAGTTGAATAATCAATGCTCTTCTTATGTGAATGCAGGCATTCCAGAACTCTATCTAGTCCTGCACCAAGCACAGATGGGACCTGCGGAGCTCTGATGCCAATAGAATCTAGCAAAATGATGCCATCTGCATTGAGCTCCTCAAATATTGTGCAATCCGATGCATTGGCTCTTCCTGATCCACCTGCATCTGTTAAAACGACAAAAGAACAGGACATGATTGAGTTCCTTAGCCTCACTTTAGCTAACCCATCCACCTCACCCAATTCCATCCCCCCTTCAACTCCTCCAGCATCCAATGACAACATGCAACAAACACCGATTTCCTCTGCTACCCAAGGATATCCTCACATTTCTCAAGGATGCAATGGGAACCAAGGGCAGGTGTCATACAACAGTTATGTTGTTCCATGGGCAGAGTCTCAACCCGCAAACCAATTACAGCCATCGTCGCAACTTCAGCAACAATTCCAAGCTCAGCCTCAACCCCAACAGCAATACCATACTCAGCCGCAACAACAATTACAGCCTCAATCCCTACAGCAATATCATACCCAGCATCGAACACAATTACAGCCTCAACCTTTACATCAATACCATACTCATAATCCTCAAACACAATTACAGTCTGAATCCCAACAAAAATTCCAAGCTCATCATCAAACGCAATTACAACCTCAGTCCCAACAGCAATTCAATACTCATCTTCAAACCCAACAGCAATTTCGTATTCAACATCAAACCCAATTGCAGCCTCAACCCCAGCAGCAACTCCTAACCCAGCCACAATATCCTCAAAGTCAGCAACAATTACAAGCTCAGTTTCAGCCACATTTGCAGCCACAATATCCTCAATTTTCTTCTGGCTACCCTCCTCCACCTTGGGCGTCTACATCTGATTATGCTAATGGCCAGTATAATAGTTCTACTGTTAATACTATGAGTTCAACCTCTCAAGTGAGTACAACTACTTATAACTCCTTCCCAAAAGTGAGCAATCGTAATGTTGATCCTTCAATAAGCTCTGTACCTCGGCACCCTGCAAGCCCTGCAGGACAGAAAACCTTTACTCCGTCGTATAGATTGTTTGAAGATCTAAATGTTCTTGGCAGAGCAGATGGAAGGTATAAGACGACTAACGGTACATCATAAGGTCTGCCTGGGCCAAGTATGATGGATGGGAGAAAGTGATTACTAGTTCTGGATATGTATTTTCTGATAATATGATATCATTACTGCTCTCTTCTGTCTGTTTTCCATGTATCTGCAAGAGCTTCCATTAGTGGCAGGGCAGGGGAAATATAGCTTTTGGATGTTCCCCGATTCATTAGTTAAGTCATTTCAACTCCATTGTAGTTAATTTGGTTAGTATTTTGTGTTTGGTTGCTTTCAGGCTTCTTACGAATGTTGTCTTAAAATGGCTTGCTAATATCTTGCACAGCGGTTGCTACTGATTGGAGAATTGTATTGAGCTCAGATTGCAACCTATTTTGCTACGTTGATTGTCACCTGCACAATTTGAAGCTTAGGTAACATACAACTGAGAGGCTAAACTTAACAAAGTTAAATTTGATTGGATGGGATTCAATTTTGATTTTCAGTTCAGACTAAAATTAGCTATGAGCTATAAGGGCCCAGTGGTGCTTTGGCCTTTGGGCTTTTTATAGTATGGTCCAATAGTGACCCAGTCGATCTTTTTGAATTTCAAGTTGGGTTTTGTTATGGGCTATAGCCTATAAGGATTAGTATGGCCCAACTTGTGCCCAGTTATAATTGGATTTGGGCTTTTTTGGCCCAATAGTGACCTTAATGATTTCAAGGTGGGTTATCTTATGGGCTATGGGAGCCCGGTTACATTTTAAACTTTGGGCTTTTCTTGTATCCATTCGTGCTTCATCTTTGGACCCTTTTGATTTTCAAATCCTCTTTGGGCTTTTTGGAATGGGCCAGTTGTGCTGTAGTTTTTGGACCTTTTTGGGCTTCAAGTTGTTTTTGTTATGGATATTATGGGCCCAGTTGGGTTTTGGTCTTTCGGCTTTTGTAGTGTTGCCCAATCTTGTTTTGGTCTTGGACCCTTGTTTGGGTTTCCAGTTGGGTTTTTGTTATGTAGCCATAGGGGCTCAGTTGCTTTCTAGTCTTTGAGCTTTTTCTGGAATGCCCCATTGTGCTTCGGACTTTGTAAGTTTAGGACCTGACTTATTATGAGAAATTTAACCTTTGGAATTTTCTTGAGCCTGACTAATAATCAGAAATTGAGTCAGCCAAACCTAGTAATGAAGCAAAATTGAGCCCAAGGACTAGCCCAGACCAGCAATATTGCCAACCATATTTTGAAATCGAGAGAAACTATAGGACAAGGAATTAACTATCGATTTGCTCATTCATTCTCCACATTTTTTTCTTAATTACATGTTACATAGAAGATAATGAAAAGACCTACAACCAATAACATTTTCCTTTTTTTTTAAATACAGAGGACCAAAGGATATGAACAAGTTGAAATGTCCCCCGCGTTCCCAAGGGGGCCATGCCAGCTCTCTAAAACCCCTATTCTCAGCACATCTATCTGAAATGCTTTTAATTATGACAACGGACAACCGTGCTGCTTTTACACAAAATGAACTAAAAGGGGACGGATGGAAGAACACACCAGTGAAAAGAAAAAGAGAAGATGCCAAAAGAGGAATGATATTTACACACATTTACCATCGTAAGAATTATTTGCCAAAGCCTCCACCAGTGAATACCACAGGGATTGTTCCCCTTACTATCTTGTGTCAACATCTCTCTACATTGGAGGCTAATGAATCTGTATTTCAGCGTGCCATGTTTCGATAAGAGAGCAACTGAGCCCAGCAGAATGCGGAATGTACCGTTTTCAGTTGGCTAAGATCACGCACTCCCATGAAAATCAATCAAACAACAGTCCTGATGCATCCGATGCTGCCTGGCTAACCGTAACGTGAACTCTAAGTTAAAAGAGTGGTTTATCTTGCCTGATAATTTTCATCTCCATAGATTGAGACCCAAGCATCTGCAGCGCCAGCACCAAGAAGCACTTGGTAGGGATGAAATGCGAGGCAGCTTACGGAACCAATCTTCTGGGCCATTAAGGTTGGGTAGTACCGAATGGCACCTAGCGGTTCGCCTTTCAGGCTGAATACTTTGATTATTTTATTTGCTGAGCCACTGGCAATCACTGGGGCATGCCTATGAACAGCTAAAGCTGTCAGCGAGCCCCTAAAAGAACGGATCGTGAGATATGCATCTTTACTGTTTCTGATATCCAAAAACTCAATGTCACCAGCCTGAGATGCACTAGCAATCTGAAAGAGGACATAAGAGGAGAAGAATCAAGGACACCAAAATTACATATTGCACGCAATATATATATTAAATGAGCAAGTCAAACAAGGATTTAGAGATTCCGAATTACCTTTCCAGGATCAAGTCCAGGTAGAAAACCAATGCCCACAACTCTTTCTAATTTCTGCTTGTGAGGCCGTGTAGAGCAAACAAGCCTACAAATTGCAATTTAAATGACAGTTAGATAAAAATGAGGAAAAATGAAGGATGTTGCATTGCCCAGGCTCCGCATATCCAGGTTCTAGGAAGCAAGTTGCAACTAATCATTAAAAGAGAGAAGGGAACTGAAATTGTAGAGAGAACAGTGACATCTAGAGGAACCATATCTGTATATTACTTACATATCAGGTGTCCTCACATCATAGAGTTTGACGGTGCCATCTACAAAACCAGCAGCAAGTTGGCCTCCATGAACTTGAGAAGCAGACTAGATAAAGATTAAAAAGAGCTGATCACCATCAAATGCCGACAACAGACACGAGACAGCACATCATCAACTAATGCAATGGAAAAAGAATCTTGTACAGTAGACTTTTAAAGTAGCAGAAAACTCCTGAACTACACAAGAACCTTAAATATAATTTTGCCCATGTTACAGGTACTTTCTGAGCAATTTTCGGCATTGGAGCACTTGCTGTCATTAGGAAGAATTGCTTAGGATCTCACTTATTGTAATTGCAATAAAGTATTAGATGTTAAAAGTGAAGTAAAGATGCAAGAACAGTAAACCAAGAGACAAAAAGTGAGCATAAGCTATTTTTTCAAGCTGCAGTTTCACTAGCAGCACATAAACTGAAAACGAAAAGTGAGCATGAGCTATTTCTTCAAGCCGTATTTGATAATCTTGTCATTTAGCGACAGTTTCACTAGCAGCACATAAAGTGAAAACGAAAAGTGAGCATGAGCTATTTTTTCAAGCCGTATTTGATAATCTTGTCATTTAGCGACAGTTTCACTACCAGCACATATTTTCCAAATATCTCCTCGGTATGTTTCACATAAAAGAAAATTAATAAGGTGGAATTTCATAGAAAGTTATATTCGACCAAATACAGCTATTTGAATTGGGAAAGAAATATAGATGCACTAGTACCACAGAAGATGCCATGAAAAATATAGAAGAATCACAACTCAAAAAAGATAACCAGGAACTAAAAGTTCTAACCTGAATATAAACAACATGGCTCATCACACTAACATACAAGTCAAACAAAATAAGACAGAAAAATCCAACAAAAACTCACCAATGCTGAAACGCTGCAATCTGATGATGAGGGTATAGAGTTCACCACTTGTTCTTTATCCAGGTCCCAGCACATTATGGATGATATCTCACCAGATGCAAACTGCCAATGAAGTTATGCAGAACAACATTCCTGAACATCAGTTACAAGCATAACAACTTATTACATTCTAAATTTACAATGATATGTACCAGATAACCAGACTGCTGTTGCCAATCTACAACAGCATTCAAACTCCGAACACCAGGTTTATGTCCTTGAATTGAAGAGAATGCAGTAACAAGCTTCTGTTTTCCCATGTTAGTGTAATCTTTCCAAATCCGAATCTTTCCATCACCTACATAACAGAGCATGGAAATATATTCTGTTGAACTTATAAACAATTTCTAATTTTATGAGACAAAGAAACAAAGGTAGTAGTTATTACATGAAGCAACAAGAAGCAGACTGTCATCAAGCTCATTTAAAAGGCAGAGATTAGAGATTCCTTTCTGAGGGTAATCATGATTGTCAAACCCATTGAGAAGTGTACCTTCATCATAATTCCATACCCTATGAAGAAAAATGCACCAAATACAGTCATAAACAGATCGTTGAAGCACAGAAACAACCACAAGAATAATCAGATGTTCAAGGACTGCGTAATTGAACTCACACATATCAATGAATTACTCAAGTATGCATAGACATACATAAATCGATGTTTCCAAATTAGTATTTGTTCAAAACTTTGAATTTTGACACGAACAATATCTTAAAATTATCTATAGCACTGTATGATATCATATTTCACTCAATACTTTTTAATATATTTTTGATAAATAATATGACAACTATAAATCACTATACTGGTCAACTTAAGACATAAGTGAGAAGAAATACCACAAATATATTCCATCTAATGTACTATGAAGCATCTAGTAAAGATCACTCATGCAAGCATCCGTCATGCATAAGCATATTTCATTTTAAACAACTTTATTTTCTCATCTAATTAGTCCTTATAAGGTTTCCTATTTGTTTTTGTTGGATAATTATCATAGATAAGGTTAGTTAGCTTAGAAGATTAACTTCTAGGAGATAAGTTTATCTTCTAGTAGACAAGACAAGATAAAAATCCAGTAGTTTAGTAGCATTAGAATAGATTATAATCTTGTATAAATTACATATAATCAGAGAAATAAAATGAGTTTTCTTCTGATATTTTCCATACCTTCTTGTTTCATGGTATCAGAGCTACCGATTTTGGTAGCCTAATTTGTGGCTGGAGTTCAACCAACCTTCGGTTCCTTTGATGAGTCCCAAACCTCATAGCAAACACCTAGTTACATAATACCTTCAGCCCGAACTCCTAGTTACATAATACCTTCAGCCCAAACTCAATCTCCTTCTATTCATAATCTTTCGTTGCAAATCACGCAACATAGATTAAATGGAATGAATTTCTAAGAATGGTCCCAATCAGTGATGCTCGTAATCAAAGCAAGAGGCAAGGCTGGATATTTAACGGGGGCAATTCCTCAACCACACGAAACAAACAGTCAGTTACGGTGCTTGGGAAGCGGAGAATTCTATTGTCATGGCTTGGCTTGTAAATTCAATGGAGCCAAAAATAGGAAGAACCTACCTATTCTACAAAACTGCGAGAGAAATCTGGGAGGCTGTGTAAGAAATATATTCTGATTTGGAAAACACTTCTCAATGCTTTGAAATCAGATCAAAAATCAGAAATGCTCAACAAGGTAATATGTCAATTACCGAGTATTATAACTTACTGAATGGCAAGAGATGGATCTATTTTACGCAGTAAATTATTGGAGAAGGAGAGCGTGTTTTATCCCTTGCAAGGACTTCATGTTGAACTTGATGAAGTACGAGGAAGGTTACTTGGTTTAAAACCATTGCCATCAATCCGA
>JAOQMP010000005.1:1221724-1237658 GCA_027563575.1 Erythroxylum pedicellare | reverse complement strand
TAATCTCTTTTGTTCTAATTGTCAGGCTAATATATGTCAGGCTAACAACTAATGCAATAAGCTAATTGTTAGGTTATATATGTTCTATGTTTTTTTTATTAAAGTTATAAACTTAATTTTTAATAGAATTAAATATCTAAAATCTAAATTTTTATAACAATATTCAACGAAATATTAAGATATATAATATTCATACCCTTATAATTTTTTTAAAAGTCATGTCCTGATAAGTCATTTTACACATAAACAGCTAATACTAAACAACTAATTATACTAAACATCAAATAATAAACAACTAATGTAATCTACTAGTCAAATCAACTGATATAATTAGCTATCTGCTAACAGCTAATACAATAAACTAATTGTCGGGCTTCTTCACGTTCAATAAATAATCTCTTTTGTTCTAAAATTTATTTTTAATACTTCTTATATTAAACTGATTTTAGCAAAGTTCATTATCAAAATCAAATTAGAGCAATTACACAATTAAATAAAAATATTATTAAATTAAATAATTCAACATAAATTAAATAATTCAACATAAATTAAATAAAAATATTATTAATTATATGAATTATTTTGAAGTCATTTAAAACTACACACTTAGCACATCATGTGTACGGTCTTAGCTCTCAACCAGCAAGGATCATGCTTACGCCTAATTGTCCCACACCATGTGTACGGTCTTCGTTCTCAACCAACAAGGATCATGCTTACGCCTAATTATCCATTTTCTGTAGATAATTACAAGGAGGAATGCTTTTGAATGTTTAGTTACTAATTAAACATAGTAATAAAGTGTCATGCACCGTTCTTCCTGCTGTGTCGTGGACGGCAGGACCAATCAGTGTCCAAGGTTTCAGATGTTGTCCGTTGGTAAAAAAAAAGAGAAGCAATTTAAAACAAGAACTGAACTTTCCCAATTCAATTCTTCACTTTGCAACGGTCGCTTCATCATAAGCAAAAGCGAAGAGTAAGAGATCATTACATCAAGCCCTTTTTCCTGCTCCATTGTCGCACTTTCGAACACAAGCAAAGGGGCATTTCCGTAAATGAGAAATGTCCTAACGTACACTTAGGGAAGGGAGTGATATTGGAGTTTGGACTTGTTTCCCTCTTCTACGTGTATGTTGAAGTCTCTGTGCAAAGTACGGGCACTTTTCAAGTCATTAGTCACTTTGTATCTCTACAAATACCCCAACCTTATCGTCAATTACTTATCTTCTTCGAAACCCATTTTGGTCTTCCCTTCATTTCACATTCCCGAGGTGCTTTGCTTGTTCTCCTTGAGTCAAGTAGTATGGACTCCGGGGTCTGTGACTCGGGATCTGATATGGGTCAACCGGCGGTGGAGGGTGGTTCAGGTTTGATGAGTTTGAGAGCGGAGATCGACACGTCGGCTCCGTTTGAGTCAGTGAAAGAGGCGGTGAGTCGATTTGGTGGGATCGGTTACTGGAAGCCCGTACAACACAAGCAGGTTTGCTTCTGTTACTCGGGACCCTTTTCTTTGTGAGAAAACTCTGGTGGGTTTTGCTTTAAACGAAGGGCCGTTGGTTAATCTCTTGAAGATTTTGAGTTTGTCACAATGTTTCTGGTGCAAAATTCGTCGTGTTCATAGATGGGTATTTTTGTTGTCAGATAAAGTTGCAGTCTTTAACTAGTGAGAATATGATGAGATTAGCTTATTTTTGCATCTCTGGTTATGGTTTTATGTTGTGGTTTTTGGGTTTAAGGTAACAGCTAAACCCTGCTTCTAGATAACCTTTGGTAATTTTAACATTTCCAGGCAAAATTCGTGTTTCTTTCATTGAGGATTTATGTTTAGGACATGTGTCGATGAGATATGTTCTAACTGTAACAGAACTTCCGTCTTACACTCTACATTGTTATTTCATGTTGCTTTTGCTTTTGGGCATGTAGATGTTTTCTTGGTGGTCATTGATGTGTCTCAAAACAACCGTAGTCTTGTGCTTTCGTATACTGTTATGGTGCCTGTCTTTTGGGGCAAACGTAATGGAAACACAGGTCGAAATGGGGGCATTTATCGGAATTATGTACTAATTTCTTTCTGCAGTTTTCTCCTTGATCCACTCTCATTTCATGCTCGAGGATTTTCACTTTGAATTCCTTACCCTACTTCAATTTAACAGGGAATGGAAGAGGTTGACATTTCAAAAGTAGAGGAACAAGCAACCCTCCTAGAGAAAGACCTGATTTTGAAAGAAAGAGAGACACTAGATGTTCTAAAAGAATTGGAAGCTACTAAAACGATTGTCGAGGAACTGAAGTTGAAGCTGCAAAAGCAAGCATGTGAAGTTAATGTGAGTTTGGAATCGAGTGTCAATGATAAAGGAGTTTTTTCTGCTCCAGAAGAAGAGGACAATCACGAGAATGTTGAATGTGGCGATCAAAGTGTAACCGGAGACTTGGGTCCCTATCCCTCTTCAGCTCCTGGAGTAATCTTAATGGAACTTAAACAAGCTAAGGTTAACCTTTCAAAGACTACCAGAGATCTTGCTGATATTCGAGCTTCTGTTGAGTCACTGAACAAAAAATTGGAGAAGGAAAGAGTTTCACTTGAAAAGACCCGTGAGAGGCTGACACTTAATTCTACGAAGATTTCATCCCTCGAGGAAGAACTGAGCCAAACAAAATTAAAGCTTCAACTGGCAAAAAACATTGAATTTACAGGTGATCATGACAATCCATTGGATATCTCGAGGGAGCTTCAGCGACTAAGTTCTGAGGCTGAGCAGTTCAAGAAAATGGGAGAAGCTGCGAGAACTGAGGTGTTGCGAACAATATCCGAGATTGAGCAAACCAAAGGTAAGATTAAAACAGCTGAGATCAGGTTGATAGCTGCTAGGAAGATGAAACATGCTGCTAGAGCAGCAGAAGCTGTTGCAATCGCTGAGATCAAGGCTTTGTCAAGCCATGAGAACTCTGCTGATTCTTCAGAGACGCCTGGAGTAACTCTTTCATATGAAGACTACACATCCCTAACCAGCAAAGCTCGACAAGCTGAAGAACATTCCAAGGCCAAGGTTGTAGATGCAATGCTTCAGGTGGATGAAGCAAATGTTTCAAAGATGGAAATCTTGAAAAAGGTAGAAGAAGCTACGGAGGAGATCAAAACAAGTAAGAAGGCCTTAGAAGAAGCCCTTAACAGAGTAGAGGCTGCAAACAAGGGAAAGCTGGCTGTGGAAGACGCTCTTCGCAAGTGGAGATCCGAGCATGGACAGAAACGACGTTCTGTTCACAACTCCACCAGATTCAAGAATTCTTGCCCATCTAATCATCGGAGAGATTCTCGTCTGTTCGATGTAAATGGACTGAACCTAGCAAGTGATGAATCAGTACCCGTTTTAAAGCCTACCCTCTCAATTGGGCAAATACTTAGCAGAAAGCTTCTTCTACCTGAAGAGTTTGAAGCAGGGATGCTTTCAGAAAACAGCAGTAAGAAACATAAGGTTTCTTTGGGTCAAATGCTCAGTAGTAAAAATGGTGATGTACCATCCAGTAAGAAGGCTGAGAAAGAAAATGTTTACAAGCATTTTTCTGGGAAGAGGAAGAAGTTCGGTTTCGGTCGATTCTCTCTGCTTCTAGCGAAGCAAAGTAAGAAGAAGAAGAAGCCAACTTCAAGCTCAATAGTTAACTGATCAACTCGTGTTTCAATTACCACTTCTACTTTCTTGCTTCTCTTTTTAATGGCATTGTTCTTTCATGGTTTAGTTTCTTTTGGTTTTCCTGCTGATGGCCCCTAGTTGACTTGTACTACATTTTCACGTTCTAAAGATTCCATGGTTACCCACGTCAATGATATGAGTAACATGTGACAGATGATCATGCATTGTATATTCTTTTCAGGAGAATTATCTTAGTTTGTGGATGTCTTTTGCCTCATTGATCGAACATGTTCGATTCAGTATCAGTACACTTTTGGCTTCGCATCAAGAACTAGTTTCCTTGCACACAAGAATAACAATGGACCGGGATGGAACCGAGTTCTGAAAATCTTTTTCCTATCCCGGCCCATCCCAAATGGGCAGATCATCAGAATCTTGACACTTGACGTTACGTATTCTCTCAGACATGCCTCCTTGTGATTAGGAATGATAAGGAGCTCGATCTCAACCTTGACAGAATCTAAAAAGGAATTTCCAATTTTTTTTTTATGTGAAAGTGGAGGGTGAATTCGCAATGTGACAAACAAAAAGAGATTAAATCAGGTTAAGGTTTAGTCAAGCTGGTACTTTCAAGTCCGAATTCCAACCCGAGTGTAAGCAACGTGACAGACAACCAGGTTGAGTCGGGCTGATACTTCCAAACCCAAAGTTTTCAACCCAAGATTGAGCAAAGTGACAGATAAGAAGAAGGTTAGAAGTCGTGAATTCGAAGTGAATATCCTTAAATCTAAAGTTCGATCCAATCCAAATGTGTCTTTTTATCTCGCTGCAGCACAAGCGTGAACTCAGGTTTCATCCTTTGACTATGGATAACATGGGTACATGACAAAATCCTCGTCAGCTTCAAACTTGTCTATCCAGTCTCTTTTCGCCACGTCAACACCAAATTTCTGGTTTCTCAATTCAACGATTGTCGTAGCTTACGAAGTAGAGATTGACTAGTTGTTGCCCACCGCACAAGATTACAGCTCGGGTTTGGTAGCTTTCCTTACAAGGGTCAGCGGTTGGCCACTGTATAATTTTTGTTCATATTGTAGCCAACAAGCGTAACCATATTAGGATTTTTGTTAGCCTCATCCAACACTCAAAGTCCATTCAATCGCCGGCGTAATCATTATAGGTAAAAGACCTTCATTTTAGAGCTGTTTAGGTTGTTCTCTACTCCCTTTTTTATTAATCGTCTAATCTATACCCTCTTTTTTTTGTTTCTGATGTGCTATTTAACTGATTTGGCTAATTGGGTATTCGAAGTTCTTGTGGTTTAGTATTAATAATCGATTTTTTCTTGGTGGGCTTGTTTAAAGTTTGTATCTTTATGTAGCCTTCTTGTTTTGTACAATTTTTATTATATGAATCCATTTTTTTCCAAAAAAAGACCAGGTTCTTCTCTGCTTCCTTTTTGAGTAATTATCTAATCTGTAGCCTCTCCTTCTGCTTCTGATTTGTTATTTAACTGATTTGGCTGATTGTGTATTCGAAATTCTTGTGGTTTAGTATTAGTAATCGATTTTTTCTACGCGGGCTTGTTTAAGGTTTGTATCTTTATGTACTTTTTGGAAGTCAGCGTATTGGGATTGTGTTTTTTGATTGTTTTGTTTATGTCTTTTGAGACTTCAGGTACAATCATGGATGCTAGAGTTGGGGTTTTGTTTGTTCTTCTATTGGGTGCTGGTTGGGGTTGTAGTGCCAGATTGGTAGTCCATCAGATCTCTACGGAAAGTTCTGTGGTTCCTGAAACAGTAGGTAATTACTTTCCTTCCATTTTTCTCGGTCTGATTTTAACAAAAACTGCAAGCTTTTAGGGTTTTTGGGTCATCCTAACGCGAATTTGTAAGGTACTGGCTATAACTCTCGGTGCTATGAACTTATCATATGCCCAGGAGTCAAGAAATGGCTTGTCGAATTAAAAGGTTTCGATGCTTTTGAGTATTTATAGAACATTCTTGACCTAATGATGTTCTATCTCCTGATTCACTGTGCAATTAGAGTACCACGAGCAGGGCAATGAAGTTCAACCTATACAAAATAACCAAGTTTGCACATTGTGTGAGGAGTTTGCATCCCAGGCACTTGATTACCTTGCTGAAAATAAGACCCAGAATGAAGTTCTGGAAATTCTTCATGTAACGTGCTCTCGAGTTCCAACTTTCAAGGAAGAGGTAGTAATGTAGTTGGAATTTCTTGTTACTTTCAACTCGGACTTTCTTTGTTATAATTTGCAATTCCATGGAAATTCTACTTTTGATATAAAAATGGGCTTGCTTGATTTTGGTTGATCCAAAACTTGATGAATGTGATTGTCATTGTATGATTCTGATGTTCCAATAGATCTATAAGTTTGACAAAATACTGGTTCGACGACTAAAAGCTACAACCTTTTTATTCTTTTAGTTCTTTTTTGTTCAAGTAATAAACTTTCTTATAATTTGGATTACAGTGCATCACTTTGGTGGACTATTATGCTCCTCTCTTCTTTTCGGAGATTTCTTCAATACAACCTGAAGCTTTCTGCAGAAAAGTCAATCTTTGCGAAGAAATGGCGATGCTTTCTGCAGAAATCCAGGAAGATAGCTGTGGTTTATGTGAACGAACTGTTTCAGAAGTATTGGTTAAGCTGAAAAATCCTGACACTCAGGTTTGTACCTGGACAATTCACTAGTCAAAAGGGAGTAGCTATGTGGCCCTTCTGCATTACCATCCTACTATTTTCTGTCAATGTTCTTATGCAAGGTTCAAAATGGCGCGTCCTTATCAAGTGCGATAAATGATTCGTCAATCAAGTGTCTGATTTTTGAGTTTACTGATTATGAACTTGTGCTCTTTCATTTTTTCTCTCTCCAGCTGGATATAATTGAGGTGCTTCTAAAGGGATGCAATTCCATGGACAAATATGCACAGAAGGTAAGACATAACAGTTAAACTTTAGATGTCTGCTGAATTGTCAGTGGATGAAACCGAGCATTAAAACACGACCTGTGTTTACTCACTTCCGATAGTAAGTTTATTCATATTGATCACCTATTGATCTGTCACATCCTTTGTGTATCCTACAACAGCTCATCACGTTGATGAGCCATGTGTACGTATGATAAGGAAGTTGAAGTTGGAAACTGACGTCAGAAACATCTTCCCTGGTTGTTAATAATGCCAACTAAATTTTCTTCGTTTTGGTATTTTTTATCTGATATGTTCTTGTTCTTTCTTGCAGTGCAAGAAGTTGGTATTCGAGTACGGTCCTGCGTTCCTTGCAAACGCCGAGCAGTTCCTGGAGAAAACGGATGTCTGCACTATGCTTCATGCCTGTGAACACGCATCAATTGCTTTGAGGACTGATTCTTGAATCTTCTGTGAAAGTGAAAAGGACTGATGTTTGAAGATACTTGTATCAGAATCCTGTATAGATAACGAAACTACAAAATTGTTGTTTGTTTGTAACTATAATGTGCCATGATCTACGACAACTTACCATTTGATCATCAATTCTCAAGCATTTGCTACGAAACTTCCTTAATATCAATTGGTTTTTACGGATGACATTATTTCAAGTACAAACAGCTGATTTGGCCATGGAAGAGGGATCTTCCAAAGGACAATGACACTGTTTCGATATAATTCAGCCATTAGAATATGGCTGAATATCTTTCCTCTCCTTCAGGAAAGGAACATACGATAAAGGGGGTATGTTCCAACAATCAGAAACATGCCACTTACCACATGAAATCTCCTGTACCATAAACTCTAATTCCAAATTAACTTTTTAAAATTTGTAATTAGAGTTTATAACAAAAATTGTTAATTAATTGTTAATTGTTAAGGTGTGTATAAAACGAGCGATAAGTTACAAAAACCGTTCGTAACCATCTTTCTTTCTTAAAAGCTCAAGTCTTTGAGAGTCTTTTTTTAATAACAAGTGTTCTTTCGTCGTCTTCAAAGCTGGATTAATTGGTATGTTTTGAAATTTCGAGTCTTTCTTTTCTAGGTATTTTTAGTTTGTCAAGTGATGTCTGGTTCTAGGTAAAGATCGTGTCTTTTTAAATTTTTGGTCAGTTTATCTCTTTTGGTGTTAGGTTTTGTTTCTTGAGAGCTAAGGTCTTTGAGAGTCTTTTTTTGGTAACAAGACGTGTTCTTTCTTCGTCTTCAAAGCTAGATTGATTGGTATGTTTCGAAATTTCTAGTCTTTCTTTTCTGGGTATTTTTAGTTTGTCAAATAATGTCTGGGTCTAGGTAAAGATCGTGTCTTTTTAAATTTTTGGTCAGTTTTATCTCTTTCCCCTGTTTGGATTTTCAAGGTTCGATATGTTCTGTTCATGGGTTTGGTTGAGTACAGGAGTGATTATAAGGTGTTGACGTTGATGACTGTGAGGGCTTGAAAAGCTCTTGTCTCTTTGGATCTTTGATTTGCATTCAAATTTTCTTTTTTTTTTCCTTGTGTTGTGTTTGTTTGGTAAACCCTTTTCGTTTGGTGTTAGGCTTTGTTTCTGGTTCTCTGGTTACATATTATTAGCAGAAAACCAAACAGGAACTATTCTGTTTTGGCTTTCTGAAGTACTTCTGATTCAATTTTTGTTCTATGTTTTTATAATTCATTTGCTTTTTTCTTATGTGGTAATAAAATGTTTTGTGATTTGTTTTTTGTTTGTGTGTCTCAGTTGTTCCTCGTACTATGTCTTCCACCAATGACAAATACTATTTTCTTGTGTTTAAAGTTTCTTTCTTTTATCATGATGACCTTCCTGTCTCTCTTCAGGTGAACAGCATCTTGTGATTGTTGGTGTTGCAGAAAAGGTAGTTTCCTTCTACTTAGGCCGTTACTCTGTTGATCATTAAACACCACGGAATGCAGAAAGATGTTCACAAAATTCGACAGTTTAGTCACTGAGGTTGTAGCTCGATTTGAGGAGCTGCCCTTACATATACTCCATTCGATTGTAGGATTAACTTGTAGTTTAAGATTTAATGTTCAAATGCCTTGTGTGCATAGATATACAAGAGGGTATCTGACATCAGATTATGACTCTGCAAAGACGTTGAGATTTCGGTTTCGATTTCAACTTCTACCTCTTCAGATTTAATACCTATAGCAGATACTTGGTAGCAGCAGTTATAGTAGCTTCTGTTCTGTAACGAAGATTGCATATTGGAATGGAGAATAAAGGGAATGTGTTGCTGCAGAGGTATGAACTGGGGAAATTGTTGGGCCAAGGAACATTTGCTAAAGTTCATCATGCAAGAAATCTTCAAACTGGGATGAGTGTAGCCATCAAGGTAATTGATAAAGAGAAAGTAGTCAAGGTCGGAATGATCGAGCAGATTAAACGAGAGATTTCGATTATGAGACTGGTGAGACATCCAAATATAGTAGAGCTTTATGAAGTTATGGCTACCAAAACTAAGATTTACTTTGTTCTGGAGTATGTTAAAGGTGGCGAGCTCTTCAACAAGGTAGCGAAAGGAAAGCTCAAAGAAGATGATGCGAGGACATATTTTCAACAACTTATTAGTGCAGTTGATTACTGTCATAGTCGAGGAGTTTGCCATCGCGATCTGAAACCCGAAAACCTACTGTTAGATGAGAGTGGGAATTTGAAAGTTTCAGATTTTGGACTGAGCGCTCTTTCTGAGTCGAAGCGACAAGATGGTTTACTTCATACTACCTGTGGCACTCCAGCTTATGTTGCTCCAGAAGTGATTAACAGAAAAGGTTACGATGGGGCAAAAGCTGACATTTGGTCTTGTGGGGTGATCTTGTTTGTTCTGCTGGCTGGATATCTACCTTTCCAAGATTCGAATATAATGGGGATGTATAGAAAGATTGGAAAGGGAGACTTCAAATTTCCCAATTGGTTTGCACCTGAGGTAAGGAAGCTTCTGTCAAAAATCCTGGTTCCCAATCCGAATACCAGGATATCTATGGTGAAAATCATGGAAAATTCTTGGTTCCGTAAGGGTTTGGCGTGCAAACCAGTTGTTACCAAACGAGAAATCAGAGAACGGCTATCCTTGGAGTGTGATTCTGTATTTAGTGTCAATGAGAATAGCTCCAGTGTTACAGAATCGAACCTAGAGTTTACTAGACCTTCTAACCTGAATGCTTTTGATATCATCTCCTATTCTGCCGGCTTCGACTTGTCAGGTTTGTTTGAGGAGAAAGAGCGAAAGAAAGAAGTGCGGTTCACATCAAACAAGCCTGCCTCCACCATCCTCTCCAAGCTTGAGGACATTGCAAAGCGATTCAAGTTTAAAATAAAGAAGCACGACGGAGGGTCATTGAAGTTGGAAGGATCGAAGGAAGGACGGAAAGGAGTAATTGGCATTGATGCCGGAATCTTTGAGATCACCCCTTGTTTCCATTTGGTAGAAATGAAGAAATCCAGTGGAGACACCCTAGAGTATCAGAAGATACTGAAGCAGGACATTCGACCTGCGCTTAGAGACATAGTTTGGACTTGGCAAGGAGAAGAAGAACAGCCACAACAAAAGCAACTCCTCCCAGAAGAAGAGCAACAACCGCACTAAAGCAAATACCAGCGGAGCAACAATTGCACTAAAGCAAATACAGGCAAATCTTTATAATTAGACCAAGTGGGCCTATGCTTACACGAAAGTTTATCATTGAGAACCTGGTCTCTATTCTAAAGTGAGCTTAAATGTTGACCTTACATGTATTTGATTTCTCAATTTATGCCATGTTTAAGCTTAAAGAGTTGTCTAACCAAGTTCTGTAAGCCTTAGGTTGTTCTAAACTTAACTACCAACAAGCTTAAAGCCTTTATGCATAAACAAATCTAATATCGAACTTAAAACAAGTGCATCAAACTTAAGTGAAGGAGCTAAGAGCCATTATCCTCGAATCAGGAATAGTCTCCAAGTACTAAGAGCCATTATCCTCGAATCAGGAATAGTCTCCAAGTAAGATAAGGGTCATATGAATCAGCAGAAGCAATTTATAGTAAGTCTAACTTTTCCCATTTTTCTGATGAGTAGTGATAGTTAAGAAAGCAATGACAAGAGATAATTAGTTCATTAGAGAGAGAGATATTATATCTCGTGGAAATTTTAAGGAGAGACCTTCTCATCAAGTGATGCACAAGTGAATGCAAGCGATGTATATTCCTAACGCAAGTAAACATCAATCTCCCTTGTAAAGAGATAAGGAAGATTAAATGGCATCCACTATTTGTAAACCTCTCCTCTAGAAGGGGGGCATTTTTTTTGCCTCTTCACAACAGGTGTTAATTAGGTCCCCTCATAAATGTCAACCTCGCCTCTATTATCGATCAAAAGACCAAAGCGATTGTACATCCCTAGTGGGAAATAAACCCCCAATATTAGGACCTGTGATAGAAGAGTTTCCAACACCTCCTGAAGAACCTGGCACTGACCATTCCTTTCTGCCAAAGTGAATACAAAAGTTTAGATTGAGAAACTTCTAATTAGGTAATGAAATTTCAGCAAAAGATACTTTTCACAAAAAAAAAAATTCAGCAAAACATGAACAGACAAGGAAAATAAATCTAGCATAAATGTGTGTGTATGTGATCTTGACGAGGAAAAAATAAGGGACATGTTTGTAACTATCTAGACTTGAGTTACTATTCAATTGCTTCACCTACTGGTTCATCACCAAATGGGTCCATTGGTGTTCTCGCTATGAAATCTCCTAAAGTCAGTTAATAGCATAAAATATATGCACTTTGCTCCAAGAATGCAGAAGAAAATATTCTGAAATCTTCCGTGACTCCAATATTAATAACCAACTTTTTACGAGTTTGATTGAGGGGTCTAACATTGCAGGCTACAGTCATTTCCTTCGTAAGCAGTTCTCCTAGCTTATTACGGCAAGAAAATTCACTAGACATAAGCTAAAATCAAGAGGCTAACAGATTTCATAACGTTGTTCAGATATTAAGTCTTCAACATTATGACAGGTTCATAAGGATGAATGAGATGGATTGATGAAGAGGAAAGGGACAATGATTTAAAGCGCCATGAAATAAAGCTCCAGATATAATAGTCAATAATGGCAAATGCTGTGACATGTTCTTTGATTTCCAAAACTTTTCGGATCAAGTATTGCATCCATCTCAAAATCTCCTTGGATTAGATACATATTCCCCATATCCTTTATTTCTCTGATACATATACCAAGATCAATATCACAATTAGATGAGTTCAAGAATCTTAGGTAATGTACTCACTTGGACCAAGAACTAGTTGGATTCAGTTCAAACGAATGGTTGATTGCAGGTCCATTAGGATTCCCACAGGTCATCTCATCCTGAGCACCAACCTCCAGAGACTTGAGAGAAAAATGTCCATCGTTGCCGGGAAAAGGTGTATAATAAGCATTCTGCACCTGATCAGTATGCTTTGACAAATTGACTGGACTGAATGCCCCACCATTCTGCCCATTGCCAAGAAAAATCTTTTGAGGACAATGAGTACCAGAGAGGATTTCGTCATCTTTGCTAAACAGTGACGATGTAGTGTTTTGAGAAGAAGGCTGCAGAACATCTTCCTTGATTAATCTGCTTTGACCTGGAGTTGTAAGCCAGCTTCCAGCACCACCTACCAAGAGTATGCTATCCTGACCCAGAGGAGAACTGTTCCACATATGCCAGGTTCCATTATCATTCACATGCACATCATTGCGAGGTGGTGTCTGCAAATCTTGGGCCTTAGGAGTGGAAGAGAACCAGTTAGACCCATTATGCTTTTCATCAGAAATACGTAACCGTGACAAAGGTGACTCAATAGGAGACAGCTTGCTCACTTCAGGAGATGCAGATATATTCTTCAAAGTGCGGGGCTTTTTCATCCCTTTGTCTGATGCAAAACCTGCACCCAGATCTAACTGAAAATTATCAAGTGACTCTGAAACAGGCCCCAGCAATGTTATCGGATCAGGGACATAGCATGGATCTTCAAAAAGCTCTGGTTCTTCAGGTATAGATTGGTGCGGGACTTCAAAAACATTAGGAAAAATGGGCTCAATTGGAGGTGAGAAACCTAAACTAGAGCTGCTGGATACATTTGGGTATGCAGTGACAAATGGTGATGGCAACCCAAAATTGATTGGATTGTCAAAGGTATGTGGCACCGATGAACTTGCAGTTAACTGTGGGCTATCACCTTCTTTCTGGGGCTTTGCATTTGGTCTACTAATAATAACATCTGCGTTTGCAGAACGAGCAGATGATGAACGTGTAAATAATTGATGCCATGACTTTTTAGGTGACATCCTTTGCTGTGGCTCTAGGAGCACCTGTCATCAACAGTTCAAAATTAAGAACATGTTTTCAATCCTGATTTTTATGGTACAACAGCTTCTGAAAAGGTGCACCAAGCTTAAACATAGTGCAAATAGAAGCATAGTGACAATCCTTAGAAAGCATTGCACAACCAACGAAAGAGATAAGACTCAATGAGTGACAAACCATGAACTTGATCTTAATGTAATTCTTGTAACACAATATTTATACTTCAATTTATCAAGATAGCTAATATGTTGTTTCTGCGTTATTGTTCATAAAATAATTTGAGATAGCAAAGTTATATGGGCGCTTAGGAAAGAATAATTGCTTTACAATATAATTGTACAACATAAAATCCATTAAAACAAATTAAAATAACAGTAAGGAATATAACTTACCGTGCGATTATCATTCTTGTCATCTCCATTTATGCTTGACTTCCCAGATATTCGTTCAGAAGCACCTATATCCCTTCTATGAACAGAAGTATGAACATGATCTACAGAACTAGCAAATTTATGTTCTTTAGTAGCAGTAGCAGGAGTATTCACAGTCTTTCCAAAGAAACCACTTCCACTAAAAGCCCTAGACGAAGAGAAAAGAGTACCCTTCATACGATCCAAATACCTATTTCCAGCAGCCCCTCTGTTAAAATTGCTGGTAGAGTTATTCTTTATCCCATGAAGTGATTCAAAGTTCTGGCCCTTCACACTGTCAACCGCAGATTTCTGATGCTCCCGGTCACTATCATTCTTCTTTTCTAAGTCTAGCTTCTGCACACTGTCCTTACCAGATTTTTTTTCCAACTCTTCAGCATCAGAGTTGCTCTTACTAGAGCCCTTATCTTTCTCCTTCCTTCTTTCCTGACGCCTCTTTTCAGATTCCTTCTTACCATCTTTCTCTCTAACTGGTGGCGCTGATTTGCTTCTATCTTTTTCAGCTTCCAATTTTTCATCCCTCAGTCTCCGACGCTCTTCCACCAATCTTGCGACCTCCTCCCTTTGCTTTCTTTCTTCCTCCTCAAGAAGCTCTCTCTCCAACCTAGCCTGTCTCTTCTCTTCAGCTTTTCTTCGTGCCTTCTCCCCTCTACTCTCATGATAATTTGCCCCATTTTCCCCCCTCTTAGATAGCATTCCCCGATGCTCTGCATCAGAAGAAGTACTCTCCATCGATGAACTAACCCTAAAGAGCTTTCTCCAAAGCCACCTAATACTCAAGAAAAAAGACGTTAACAGCTTGCAAGCAAAAATTACCACACTCGAATAAGACTTCTCCGCAAAACAATTATCATCCCCTCCAAAAATCCCATTTCCATCCTTTCTCCAATGAGTAGACATCCCCGTAACAGACCCACCAACCCAATTACCATTTTCTAACCAATCTTGATTGCACATCCAACCATTATCAGACCACACCTTTCCATTCAATAGCTTCCCACCCTTTCCAACAAGATCCTTAATAATACCAGAATTTGAAATCAATCCAGGTGGCACAGGCATGTCTAAAACTGGCCTCTTAGAAATATGCCCGCAATACGAACACATAAATCTACCACCACCTGGATTCTGATCCCTATAAGGGGTCAAGCAGTTCCTACACTTCCTCGTAGCAGTCTTCCGAAGCTTCTGCAGTTCAATAGCTTCAAACCTCTTTCTTTCTCTCAACCTGGCATTTCTACGAACCCGCCAAGTTGAAAGCTGAGGCATCAAAACCTCATACCAAAACAGAGTGACTAAAAGCACAAAAACACAAGCAAGTCTCGGTGAAGTAATCTCAAATCGAAAAGCAGGAGGCAAGAGCTGAGACAGAGCCCACAATCCTATCAGAGGAATAATTAACCAAGGTAGCATCGTAGCAACCCGGCGAGACCACTTCTGGATCACACACAATATACACATTATCCTCTTAACCCACACCTATCTTCCCCGTATTGAAATTCCAACAAATTACAAACCCTAGAAAACCCCCAATTACCAACAATCTGATCCTTCTCAAATCAAATTATCCAAACCAATGCTTGGGATCCAAAAGCCTAAACCTAACTTCTCGTCAACAATCGAACAGAGCGATGGAGCGGAAGCTTCAAGAACCCTAAAAAGAAAAACTCGAATCCGTGAAGAGAAGAACAAAATGAGCATTCAGAGACGGAGATATCAACCAATAAAAAGAACTAAGCTAAAGAAATCCGATCAGATTAGGGTTTTCCCAGAAATGCAAAACGACTCCATAACTACAAAGCGTGAAAACAGAAAGAGAATAGTTTGAAGACTCACGGATTGGGCTTTCATTGCCGTTAATGCTTTGTATGTGTATTGCCTAATGAGAAGAGAAGATATGGAATCGGAGCCGGAGGGACAGGACGTAGAATCGGGTCGGAGCCTGTGGTCGCGGTTCGCTCGTCCTTAACAGTGAGAACTCAAGAGATAGAGAGAGAAAGCAAAAAAGAAAGAGACAGAAAGAGATTTCGTGTATTTATATTAATACACAAAAATATGATCATAAACAAGAAGAAGATAAGAGACACGGAAAAGAAATTGAGGCATTTAAATTTATTAAACTAATTAAATAATTTATTTATTTATTATATATAATTAGTAATTTATTTAATAAAAATAAATTCAATTTCAATTAATTGAATTAAAAGATGTCTAAGTAAGTTTATTTAAATTTTTGAATAATAATTATTGACTCAAAAATTTTAAAAAATAAAATAAAATATAAACAAAATTAAAAATATTTCCTTTTATCAAACTACACTTACTTGATGAGCACGACATGTTTTTAACTCTCCCACGTGACACCCGTGCTTAGAATCAATATGGATAAGGCTATTAAATATTAATCATTTGAGATCAACCAACAATTAGTAAATTAGTACTTATCCTATTTATTTGAGTCTGAATTTTCTGTCCAAGATTACTCTGTCCTATCCTATCTATTTGAATCTCAACCATTTATTTATGCGGGACTTACATGGGATTCACATAAATA
>JAOQMP010000005.1:1173362-1184392 GCA_027563575.1 Erythroxylum pedicellare | reverse complement strand
TGTTATATTTGTTTTGACGTAAAGTTTTTAATGAAATTGAATAGTTTATAATGGAATGGAATGTAAATTGATGTAATATAAGAAAATTATTATTTGGGAAGAATGGAAGGGTTCATAATGTAATATAATAAAATATTTTTGGATGAAGGGTTCATAATGTAATATAATAAAATATTGTTTAGATAAAGGGTTTATAATGTAATATGGTATAAAGTTGCTCGTCATTTTACATTCTTTCGTAAACTCCAAAATTGGAGGTTTTTTTATTTTCACTGTTTAGGATAGAATGAGATGTAATATGAAACCCTTCTCTTCTATCTAATCTCATTCTATTCTATTATAAACCCTCATTTTTAACGATGAAATTATATTATATTACATTCCATTCCATTAATAAACTCTCCGCCAACATAGCCTAAATCTTAACATAGTTAAGCTTTTTATAGTTTTTAATATATATACTTATATGTCATCAATTTAACTTATTACAACTAAGTAAATTAGATGTTGAAGTAATTTTAAAAATAATTTCTTTAAGTATTGGCTAAATGTGTAATTTTTATATTAATGTTTCATAAAATTTTTATATAAACTCTTACTCGTATTTCTGTTATCACTTTTTTACCTTATTCAAGACATCACGAGTGCTATTTTATTAATATTAATGTGTAAAGTTAAAGTCAACGTACTCAGTACAAAAGATTTCTCGTTTTACGAGAATCTCGAGAGGGATATAATGTACGCAACCTTTCTTTTTATAATTTTAAGATAAAAATTACGCATTTAACCGATACTTAAAGAAATTATTTTTAAAATTAATAATTAATAATTACTTGGATATTTTGTTCAACTTTGAGGTGTAAATCATGTCTTTAATTCATTAAACAAAGACCAACTGTGTAATATTATTTTTACAGACTGTTATTATTAAATGCCCACCATTTGTGTAATTTACCAAATAGCCCATGTGATGACCCTTTTCCCTTTTTATAGGCCCATCTTACCCTGAAATTGCAGCCTCTCTTTGATCTCTCTATCTTTATTTATCTTCAAAACACACATTCTTAGAGACAAAAGTCTTCCTCTTCTTCTTTTCTTCTTCTTCATTCTGCAGATACAGAGTGAGGAAAGAGAGATAAAGCGAGTTAATGGCTAAATACAGGTTTAAGTTCTCTGATATGGTGCCTAATGCTTGGTTTTCCAAGCTCAAGGACATGGCTGTTACTAATAGTAGTAGTACCAGTACTACCAGAAGTAGTAGAACCAGAAAACAGAAGACACCAGTAGCTGCAACTTCACAGGAATCCAAACCAAAGCAACCCCACCATTCTTATCCCAGAAAATCTTATTACTACACCAGAGAGCTTGCTTCTATGGAACCGAAAGGTCAAAATGATTCATCACCCACAAACCCAAAATCCTCAGACACTGAACCACCAAGAAAATCATCCAAACACGGCACCAAAAAACGATCTTTAATGTCTCCAAACCTTGTCTCCTCCTCTGTTTCTTCAGGTTGTACCTGTCGAGCCAGTCTCTGGACTAAACCAGATTCTCCTGCTGACCACTCTGCTTCTCTCTCTGATAGCTCCAATGATCAAGAATTCTGCTGTGTTTTCCCACCAGAATTCAGGTGTGACCATGTTCTTACAACTGACTCATCTATTGATAAAATGGTTTCGTTGTCAAGCTGCAACTTAGATTCTACTGCTGATAAGAAGGTTGATTTGTTTGAGAAAATAGCCGATCTTGATCTCCCTCCAATCATAACCAAGCCTGTGAATTTGGATCACAAAACGAAAGATACCAAATGCAGAAGAAACCTACCAGCTAAATGCCAACTCCAAGAGAGTGCTGATGGGTCATTTTCTTTGAAGATAGTGAAAGAACAGAGAGTGACCCCTAAAGAACACAAACACATCGGCTCTGTCAGGAAAATTTCTGTGAATTCTCCAGGCGTTAGGCTCAGGGTCAATTCCCCGAAAGTTGCAGCAAGCAAGAGAGTTCAGGCACGAAGGAGTTATCAAAGAGGCTTGTCAGATAGCTTGGCGATTGTGAAATCTTCATTAGACCCTCAAAAGGATTTCAGGGAATCAATGGTTGAAATGATCCTGGAGAACAACATCAAAGCTTCAAAGGACTTGGAAGATCTTCTTGCGTGTTACCTCTCCTTGAATTCTGATGAATATCATGAACTCATCATCAAGGTGTTTAAGCAAATCTGGTTTGATCTTACCCAAGTATAGATATGAATTGTAGATTTATGAAATATAAATTCTGTTTCACTTTCTTAATTACTTATCATATAATCTTAGGGTAAATATCATCATAATACAAAATGTTATTGTCCAGTGTTGTTATTTTCAAACAATTTTGTACCCTTTGTTTTTAAGTTTCGGATCGCTATAACAACAACGACAATAATAACACCAACACGCTCAGTACAAATGTTTCAATTTACAATAATTTAAAATTAAGTAACGAGTTCGATTCAAATTACAGTAATGATCCAGTCCGTAATTAATTACGATACTAAACTTACTTTATAGGCAATACAAGTTTAAAACAAGCCGGTAAAAGTCTTACCGATTGTGAGGTACGAGGAAGTTCAGAAGTATGCAACTTTGATCATTGTTTCCGACTAACAAAAGAATACTACGATTTCCACCCGAAAAAGAAAACTTAATAAATAAAAATTTTCCAAAAAAGTGGATGCAAATTCAAAATTTTTCCAAAACTTGGTGTGAACCCAGAAAAGCTTGCCTAAAGTTGAGGTTGTCTGGTATGGTCTGATGGCGCAAAAAGCTAAAGTGAACTTTTTATGGGAGATTTCAAAAGCTGAGTTTCACTTTCAAACCTCCGTGGATCGTCACAATCTTACCCTTAGTTCTTAACAAAAACAATTACTACACTATGAAGGTTCTGATCTATGAGAAATAACAACTGATTAGGGTAAAAAAGTTGTTTGTTTAATGCTTACTGTTGTCTCTTTCTGGGACAAAGAGCTTCATGCTTCTTTGATTCACATAGCTAACAAAACCGACAAGACATGTACACAAGTCTTCGTATACTACGAAACCTAAATCTTGATGAACTCCCTAATTTTGCGGATTCAACTCTTAACTACTCGGATTAAACTTTGGTTTTTAATCACTGAGCTATTGACTTTTGTGCCTAATGATTGTTAACTTTTTCTTATAAAAATTAATCTCTTGACGAAACAACACAACCATAACAACACCCGATATGAATTCTGCTGATACGCAAAGTCTGAGAACTTGACAAAACAAACGATTCTAAAAGGCTCGATCCAAAGTCTAACATATCTTCACTTTCGATCGATAATTATTTTTAGAGGTTCGAAGAGTTTATGAATTCGTTTTGGAATTTTTAACGGGCAAATTGGGTTTTTTTGGTCTTAAGTGATGACTTATTTACGTAATTATAGATTTTTAAGTCAACCAAAAATTTACATGTTAATTTAAAAAATAAAAAATAAACCTAATTTTGTAATATTAGCTCAGACTCTTAAAAGTAGCGTTAAAATGTTTTAACTTTTAATTTTTACAATAATAGCCTAATGTTAAGTTCTTCGTTAATGTGTGTGGATAACGTCTAACAACAATAATAACACTAAGTAAAAATTTCGTTGAGATGCGAGATTTTGGTAGGTCTAATAATACGTAGCCTTACCACTAATTAATAAAAAAGTTGTTTTTGAATGACTCACGTGAATAAAAAAAGATTAAAATTAAAATAAAATAACTTATAAATACAAATAATTGTAAAAATAAAAAATAAAAATAAAAAGTACTACTAATAATAGAAAATAATAATAAGACGAAGAATCATACTAACATTAATATTCATAAACAAAATAATAATAACAACATTAATGACAATACTAAAGATCCTAAAATTAATAATAATACATATTTACCACATATGCTAACTACGGTAAGCAAAAGTTAAAAGATATAGAAGAACTACTAGGATCTCTTTACGAAGGATCATTTACCTGAATCTTAGCTCGCCAACGTTTTCTATTGTCTATCATGTCTTCCTTAAGTTCTAACTTTGTCGTATCCTTTTTTATCACCTCCTCCTAATTTTTCTTAGATCTCTCTACTTTTCTCTTAAAATTTCTAAATACGATCTTTTCGTATCTCCTCACTGGAGCGTCTGGATAACGTTTATGTTAGATTAATATTTTTGTTAGATAAATTTTATTATTTAATAAATTAAAAATATCAAAATTCTAAAATAATTATACGTTTTACTTAAATTTTATTTTAAGATATTTGACACTTTTAATTTGTTAAATAACAAAATTTATATCGACACAAATATAATATGCAATGCTCACGTCGCAAATTTACTAACATGGTATGACTCGTAACATTTACACTAATAAAGAATTTATCGTCGAGCTATTTTTGTTAAAAATTAAAAGTTATAATATTATAATATTATTTTTAAAAATTTGGAAGAATATTATAAAATTGAATAAAGTTTGTAATTTTTTATAATTAACCTAAAATTTGTTAATTGACGTTATATATCCTCTAAAAGAATAAACCATGTTTTATTAAATCTCATTCACACATTCGTACAGTAAAATGTTATAACACCCGAGCGGAGGGTAAACTAACTAAGGTACAGTTGTTTTTATTTTCCATTTTCCTTGCAAGCTTCTTCTGCTAGCTCTTGTACATCATATGATTGGACATGACACCAAATTGAAATTAAGAAAGTTGTCTTTTATATGATGTTAAAATATAGGTTTAGTGAAGTGACAAAACGTAAAGAACAACTACTGATTTGATGTATGAAACTGAAAAGCTCATTACTTCTAAATAATAATTATTTAAATAAGAATTTTAGATAGAATCTTCTTAAATGTGAATGCTTTTAATTAATAAAATTTCTTACTAAAATTAGTATTTTTGCTTATTTAGAAGTTAATTAATAGTTTTTAAACGTAAAAAAGAGTTTTCTATAAATTACTTATTAAAACATTGAACCGATTTAGTTAATTTAACAGTTCAAATTTTGAACCGATTCGTATTCTAATTTAGTTTTAAATTTTTTCGATTTGATTTATTTTGATAATTTTTATTGTTAAAAACATATTAATTTATTAAGTAATTAGTTAATTTTCGTAAAATAATTAATTTTCATAAACTAAAATAAATCAATTAATTTTTTAGTATTTATTTTTTTAATTAAATATCAAATTCTTTGATTAATCAAAACATTATTTTTTAATTATGTTTTAAATTTTTAAAATTTTATTCAATATTAACTAATTTTATTAATTAAAAATTTAAAGAACTAAAAGATGCCTCGCCAAGAAAAAGACAAGAATTTTAACTTATTAGGCGTTTTTATGTTACAAATTATATGAATCTATCGTCACTAACTTGATCAACAATCAACCCAATTCCTTGTTTGATTCCCCAAAACTTTCGGTAGGTTGGTCTGAATTTAACATTTATATTAACATAAATATATTGTTTAGGTAGTTGAAAAAGATTTGTCCAAAAGGGCAACTCATCTTGTCATGTTAGAAATTTCCTCAGATAGATAAGGTTACATACAAATTTTTTAATGATTTTTCCCATTTCTAAAAATATTTTTCATTATTTTAGATATTTTTAAAAAATATTTAATAGTATTACCATTTCTAAAAATATTTTCAGTATTTTAGATATTTTTTAAAAATATTTAATAGTAGTATACGTTAAGTGACCGTTTCATCATAATAGCTTAAGCTATTGTATGAGGCAAACTTAATTGGTTATATATACTAACACACCACCTTAGATGAAAGCCCTTTGGGTTGAACCTTGCACAGACTCATTCTACCTTGCGCTGAATAATAAGCGAATGGTTAGATTTGAGCTCACGACCACTTGGTCACAAAAGCTCTAATACCATGTTAAGTGACCGTTTCATCACAATAACTTAAGCTGTTGTGTGGGACAAACTTAATTGGTTGTATATGTTTACTAACACACCCCCCTCAGATGAACCCTCTTTGGGATTGAAACTTGCACAGGCTCATTCTGCCTTGTGCTAAATAATATATGGGTGGTAGGATTTGAACTTACAACTACTTAGTCACAAAGGCTCTGATATCATGTTAAGTGACTATTTCATCACAATAACTTTAACTATTGTGTGAGACCAACATAATTGGTTGTATATATTTACTAACATTATAAATTAAAAAATTATAATTTTTTAATTTTTAATAATTATAAATAAAATTTAACGATTAAAAACTCAATTGGTTCGTCCGGTTCAACTGTGAAAACTTAAATCGTTCAATTCTTCGTTTAGTTTTTAACTTTTTGGTTTGATTTACTTTAATAACTTTTATTGTTAAAAACCGATCAATTTATTAATTAATCGGTTAATTTTTTTAAACTTTAAAGGACAATTTTTTATAATTATATTTTAAATTTTATTTAATTGTAACTGATTTTATTATTAAGATCAAAATAGAATAATTATAAAAGTTTGTGTGATAGTTAATCCTATATAAGTTTTATTAAAATATTTTTATAGACAAAAGCTATTTTTCTTTAAAATATTTCTAAAAATTAACAAAAATCCAAATTTCTCCCTAAAATAATTTTTTAATATTAGGAGTTAGTTTGGCAATTTTGAGGACTGTGTCGGTTAGCTGTAAGAACGAAAAGCAAAGTCAAGGAAAACACATTACATAACTTGATTACGTTAGTAAGGGGAAACAATATTAAAGTGATGGTGGTGGGTGGCGGTGACAGCAACGGTGGCGGTGATGGTGGTGGTGATGATGACGGAGGAAGGAAAGGACCAGACGACCTACCGGCAATTATCCGGAGATTCTGGATTGACGTTAACCGAAAATTAGAATCAAGACAGTACCCCACAAATATTTGGTGTGAAGACTTTTGAGCATGACAGTGTAGGGCAGAGACTAGAGAATGGCTTTTCACCTCTCTATCAGAGTTTCCAATTATTGTCTTATGACTATGTATGTAGCTGTTGCACGTGTGTGACCAGTTCCTTTTACCCTTTTGTTCAATACCTCCACGTTCATTAGGTTTGACATTTGTGTCTGGTGTGGTTCAAACTTGTTGGGTTAAGCTCGGTTTGATTTGAATTCAAGTCCGAACGAATTCAAGATCGACCCGAACAGTTGATCGCTCACCCAAAACAACTTTGTTTTAGCGGTTTGTTAGTAGGAATGACAAGACTTGCATAGTTCGGCTCGACCCGATGATTCGGTCTTAAGTTAATGGCTAACCCTATTTGATCAATTCTTAAATTAAGCTCGGTTTACCCGGCTCGACCTAATCAAAAATTCAAAAGTTTCAATATAAATGACATTTTTTTAAAATTTTAAAAATTAAAATCTATATTAAATTGGATTTGACTCAGGCTCGATCAGATTTCTATCAACTCAAACAAAATTTTCGACAACAACTAGTTCAAAGTTGTTGGTTTAAGCTCATTTTGACTGAACTTTAGGTTAAGTTCAAGGTTTACCTAAACTGTCGATCGCTCACCCAAAACAATTTCGTTTTGGCTATTTGTTGATAGAAATAGCAAGATTTGGTTAGTTTGATTAGACTGACTTAATTCAAAATTAATGGCTAGAATGAGTTGAATAAATTTCGAGTCAAACTCAGACTGTCAAATTTAGCGTAGTTTAAAACTCAAATTTTTTAATAAAAATACTGTCATTTTAAATTTTAAAAGTAATGAGTTGAACTGAAACTCGGCCCAATATCACTCATATTTGTTAGGACTAGGTACGTTTTTTGAGATCGAGCCGGATTAGGGCAAGTCATTGTTCATACGTAGCATGAGAACTTTTTTTTAAAGTTGATCGAAAATTAACGAATTGATGTTAATTTAATCATTGCTTAATTAGAATCGATTGATCCACGAGAAAATACATTGATCTAACCCAAAATTAAGGAATTAAAACAAGTTTAATTGGATCCAAAAAAACAGGTTTCTTTGATTATTTGTCTTGTTTGCACCTTCACTTTCATTCTCAAGGTCACTTCAAAGGTAATGACACGAACATTCAATTGTAATAAGAGAATCGTAATGCAAATGGGAAAGGAATCGGAGGGAAATGGCCGGGAAAGAAAAGTGCACGTGTGGAGACAAATTTTCTGTCGTTCCAAACACCAGACGACAAAGATTGAAAGTGTTGTTTCCTCTTCTCCTTCTTCAACAGAAAAAAGAAAATAGTAAATGCTCGTACAAAAGTATGTCAGTACAGTGATGTTTCCAGTACGTACAATGACAGAAACTATAGTTTTAGGTTTAGGGTTATAACCTTTGTACCTGAATTTCTTCCGACCAAACACATCCATGGCGGTTTGGTCACAGATTTTGCACTGGTCTGAGTTGTCTTGTAAGAACAGTTCGTCTGTAATTAGAGTATTAGACTCGACCAATAAGAAAGGACGAACCCACGACTGTTTGCTGACATAAAAATTAAATTTTGTTTTATTATCGAACCATATCCTCTCTTTCAGTTAACTAGTTCATGTTAGATTAGTACTTTAAGGTAATTACTTTTATCGCATTTTGTATAAAGTTGTGTACATATTTTATTTTTAATAATAAAAATGGCATATTTCATTAATTTGGTATTATTAAAAGTAAAGTATGTGATCATACTACTGAGATTCTTATCATATGTAATTATATCAGTATCTAAATTATCCCTAGTTATAGAATTAATGAGGCTGGACATTATTAATCCGGATAGACTAACATATATTAAATTTCTTGATTTGATCAAGTAGTAGATCTCAGAAACTGTAAACATGAGATGTTTAGAGTTGAGATGTAGATGTTTACTAGAGGTAGTAAGTACGTGGGATGACTTACTATGAAATTATCACATGGATGTCCTACTTTAATGTTAGTGATAATCTCATCATAGCAATAGTGTAAGTATCCTTAGACTTAAGGTATTCAAGGATATCGTGGATACTAATTCCATGCTTTAACTCCATTCCTTGTTGCCTTGCAGAGGTGGCTCATATAGTGGTGATTGAGTACAGCTTGGGGCATTCGAAAGTAATTGAGTAGTCAATGGAAGATTCACAACTTTTGTGATAGCAGAAGATGATACTCACGACTTCTTGTCACGGTCATTGCTTGGAAATCTCTGGCCGGAATACATGTGTCATGAAAAATGTCTTCATTGACATAGAGAGTAATGAGTCCCAAGACGATAACTGATATCACTTGAGCTAGATTTGACGTAGTTAGTCTAGTGAGAGTTGACACTTTGTTCATACTCATAACCAAGTGAGGTATGGTATGGCGAAAGGACGAATTGTACATCAATTGTCTATGGGAGGTTTCGTGAGATATTTCTTGACGAGCACGGATTCGTTCATTAAACCACTTACTTTCCGATCAATTAGGGGTCACGATATCTTGCTAGATGCCGCTCATGACTTGCTTGGATTAAGTGTTAATCGAAGTAACCAACATAATCAAGAATTTAAGGGGTCACGACTCACACACATAAGAGTGACTCGAAGGATTCGTAAAATGATTTTGGATAAAGATCTATTATATGGAGAACAATAGAGCTAAATGGATTTCGATGAAATCGAGATATGTCCTAATAAAATCACGACATCGATATTGTTGAAACATGTCTCCGATATTTTTTCCACACCTGAGACCCAAGATGAGAGAGACTTTTTTAAAGTTTATACATTTATTGTCTTTAAATGATAAAAGACAAAAACACTAAAACATAAAAACAAAAAGCTAGAAATGAAGGATGAAGATTGTGAGAAAAATGATAGACATTTATGGATCGATTAATTTTTGCATACCTGTATCCATGATTGTTTTCCATAAGATGTTGATGTTCTTGAAAGAATTTTATTTCCTCTCTTCTTCTTTCTTTAATGTGTTTCTTTAATGGCTCCGAAAAATTGAGAATTACCTACATAAGTTTTTGTTTCTAAACCTTATATACTCAATCACCAACCATCATGATGTTTCATTGTTGAAAGAGAGAGAAAAAGAGTCTTTGACCTATTTGAAATCCATTATGTAAAACCCAATAACTATTATTTTTGGTGCTTTTCATAGGTCTCAAATCTATAAGTCACATAGGACATTAAATAATCTAAAAAAAAAATAGTTTTAACAAGTTTAGAAAACAACTTTTCAAGTCAGTCTCCTCATCCTTCTCATCTTCTTCCTCTTCATCCTCTTTCATGGTTTTCTTCTCCATAGAACAAAGAAGAGAGAGCTAGTACTCTCCTCTTTGTTCTACCTATTTTCGAATCAAATAATTTGTTTCGGTTACTTTCTCCGATCTTTGCATAGATATCATTGGAAACAGTCTATTTTGGTCATTGTGGTTTCCTACAACCTAACGAATAAAAGATCGAAGAATGAAAAAAGCTACACACAAGGCACATAGATCCAGGACTTTAGGAAAATCCTGAAACAAATTTTTTTGTTTTCCGTACTACATGTATACGATGCACACACTAAAATTTTCCGTAAATTTTACTATATTTTGTTAAATCTCATCTACATATTTATACGAGGTATATATAAATATATAGTTAAAAATAATTAGCACAGAGTTAGAACCACAAAAAAACGGCACAGAAAATCTAATGCCTATTATCCCATTCAATTAGGTGACATCATACAAAATCTCTTGGTAGTTCACTCATCAGATCTCATGATTGTGTGTCAAACGTGACGTCTCAACTAACTCAATAGTGTTGTCCAAAAATTTCTGTTCAAACTCAAGTCTCACTTGAAGCCTAATCGGTTCAAGGCTCCCCTACTAAGCTCAAGCTATAGCTATTTGAACTTTGGGCAGATTAATATTTTTAAAATTGAATTAAAAGTTAAATTGATAAAATAAAAAATTGAAAATTTTAAAAGTTTAATTGATATTAAACTATTAACAATTAATTATAGAATGAATAAAATTAAAAATTAAAAAAATTATTAAAAGAGGTTAT
>JAOQMP010000005.1:1098339-1109791 GCA_027563575.1 Erythroxylum pedicellare | reverse complement strand
TTAGCAAAACCAAGTTGAAGTAAGCATTTCCATTGATTGTGAACTTTATTCCTCCTTTTCTCGCACATTGGATCCTGCCAGAGATCATCAAGCAATGAGTAAACTCGAACTAATGTAGAATTCAGTAACTTGGAAGTTCATAATTAGCTATATTTTGCATGGAAAGATGACATATAATACCTTTTGTAAACTACAGGAACAATTCCAGCTTTATCTCCTGCAATATGCAAGAAAGCAGGCATTGCCAAATCAAAATGTTTATTTGGTGGATTGCACCAGCCTCCATCAAAACGAGACTGAGCATAATTAGGTGGGCAGAAGTTGGTGGCAGTGACAGTGATAATGTCATCTCGGCACCACTGTGGATCATTTGTGCAACGTATATGAAAGCAAGCACCACAGCTTAAACCATTGTTGAAAGGGCAGTGCTAAGAGCGGCAGTGCTGGTCCCATACCCTTGGCTGTACAAGTTTCCATATCCACAAGCACCACCTGCACAACCATCTCTTGTAAGAAACATTATGCTCAACAGGATAACTCCTCATTCCAGGAAATACGCGTCCGAAAATATACACAATCACATCTTAGCTGTATCTGATTATTATATGAACACATTTTTGTGGTGGCTATAGCTTACCCATTGTGCCGGAAGCATCTCCACCACCATAAAAGGTGGCATGAGCATGTTGCCACCCACGATGGTTTGTTTGACTCTTTTTGTTATGGTATCCGTAACTTCCATGAAGACATAAGCTGAATACAAGGCATATGATCAGAAATTGTAAAGCTTGAACAGCTTTAATGCCAATGAATACCCTTTGTGCCTAAGTCCACTGTCAAAGGAAGACAGGATAGAACTGGTGGTATGGCGACTTGAGGGTAGAAGTAAAAATGTTGTAGCTGCATATTTATTCAATGAGCGTCGGTAATTAGATACGGCAAGTGTCTGGATATGGCGTTTTCTATATCAGCAAACAAACATGCGCGCGCTCTAATGATTTCGGTTTCCTGAACCCCTTGAGTATTCATATGCTAGATTCTGTCATTTGCTAGATTAAGAGATGCTGATTTGTGTCACAAAGGATATGGTAATTCGTATACCACGTTCCAACTACATGTGTTGATCTACGTCGTGATGGAATTGCAAATCTTGCATTTGATGATTCACTTATGTTTGAATATGCATCTGTTTATATGATGTGAACACATGTGATGAAATAATAAAATGAAGGCTAAGTAATACCTTCTTGTTCTTCAGGTGTCGTCTTTTATTTTGTGGTAGGTGCTCCTGGAACTGGTTGTATGTTAGAAGAATTGAGTTCGATCCACAACTAGGAATATGGAATCGCATAGGATGTTTTGTTCTTCTCTTTTCTGGTGTTCTCCGTTAAAAGATTATAGTATTACCAGTCTTGCATGTTCGTATTAAACTGAGGTTTTGGTTTAGTATAAACTGAAGGAACATTGGCCCTGTCGAAACTGGTTTCCTGGGATGTAGATACAAGCCAATCCAAATAAGCTCAACCCAAAATTAAACTTGGATGACATTTTAGTCTGAGTCGGTTGGTCCGATTCAAAGACAACGGGTTAAAGGAAGCTGAACCCTATTCGAACCATTGGCAGGTACATGAAGATGAAGTATATGATAATTTTAAAATGTAAAATGTGAAAAGATTATATCTTTACCCCTTTTGATTTTATTGTATCTCTTCAATCTCCTCAAGAGTCATGTAAGTGTTACAGGTGAAATCTTTGATGAAATTGCTTCTGCTCGCTCTTTTCCCAGTTTGTAGAAGAGGTTGGTTCAACCTTCCACTGACTATTTGGAAAAACCATGACATAACAGGTTGGATCCTGGTTTATTTTATCATCACCAAAGGCCAAAAACAGGGAAAGTGAACGGCTTTTACCTACCAACGTTCATACATTTTCACCGTTCAATGGTGCCAGGTGCCAAGCAGTAAGACAAAGTCCATTAATGGAGGATAGGACCACACAACCTTAGCATCTGGTACTGTACCATTTGTTAGATGCAGGCAGAAGATTTTAATGGCGGAAAGAGACTGAAATTTTCTACATGGCAAAAAGCTAAAGGGCCAAGGTCACCAAACCACCATGAATTATTTTGACAATTTCTGCAACCCAACACGTGTCCATGATACTATGCTCTCGTTTCATCTCCCTTTCGTCGGTGCTTGTCAGTATACAGGAGAGAGAGGAGTTTCCATGCCTCGGAGATTGTGTTCCCTGTCACATCCATTCCTCTACCTCCATGTTCATGACAGATGGAGAAATTACTGTGATGTGACAACTTTTCTTTGTTTTCAAACTACCCTTTTCACATGGGGTTGAAACTTGAAAGTGAACCTTCCTGAACTATTTCCAACAGTTAGGAACCGAAAGTTTCACCTTTCTGAACATGTAAATTCTGGGAAAGCTGAACTTAACCAAACCTGTCTTGTCCACATTAAAACACTGTTCCTGTAGAATGGTTAAAAGTGGAGAGCACAATCATAAATGCATGCAGAAGAGCTCAAATTGATGGTAAGTTGACAACATTAGAAGGTGTTTTCCTTGATTATGACACAAAATTTGCCATTAATGAAATAGTAGTTGGAGGATGAGCAACCTGATCAACAGATTCAAAAGATCGGCAGCTTCCACCAATCACAATCCTCTTCTGTCCAGACTTGACACAAGTCTTAAAGTAAAAAGTAACTTTAAGTTCCCATTCAAGAGTACAAATGTCATTTAATTTTATTTTTAAAATTATAAATTTAAAAAATGTATATTTTTGCAATTTAACTCAATTTAAATTTAAAATAGGCTTATAAAATGAGACTAAATTTAAAATTTAGATTAACTCATTCTTTATCATATTTAAAATAAAAAATAATGTTAATTATTATTTTACTTTCACCTAAAATTGCTCATTTGTAACTTTATGGTCATAAAAAAACACATTTTTTGTAAAAATTATTAAAAAAAGGTTACATACATTCACAACTCTCCTTCAACTTTCGTAAAATAGAAAACTTTGTGTACGAAGTACGTTGACTTTAGTTCGGGTTTCAAATAAGCCTCAATATTAAATTTCAAGTTCAAGAGATTGAAGTCATTTAAAATGTTTAGGTCAACTTCAATGTTCTTCAAGAGATTATTCAATTAGTAAACCAAGTCACTCATCTACTTATTAATTTAAAAGTTAGAATTACAGTCAACAACTATAATTTTTATTTAGTGATTAAAAAGTAATTGATTAGACACAATATGATTTATAAATGTTGATTAATCAAACCTATTACTTTATTTAAATTATTAATTTATTAAATAAATGATTAAAATGCTTTATTTATAAATTACTGCATATTTTCAAAGATTTATCCAATTTATATCTAAAACATAATGGCTTATATATTCTTCTATTATTAAAAAAATAATGCATAAAAAAGAAGAAAAAAACTATTATAAACTAAGCATGAGGGTCGGAATCAATATTTTAAAAATCGAACCGATTCAACTGATGTTATAATAAAAACTTTGAATTAGAGTGGTGCATAGTTTATTAGAACTGACACTTTGACACAAATGATAGACCTGAGGTATTATCTTAACCTCAAATTTCAACGGTGGACCATTTTTGTAAGATGCAGCAGATAGAGCAGTAGTAGTTATATGTCACTTTGTAATCTTCTTCCTACCCAAAGTCTCGCAGTGAAGCAAAGTTTAGGAGAATATGACGATACACAACTTTACTCCTATATAATGAAGTTGTTTTTGGTAGTAGTTATCTGTCACTAAATTTCATTAATAGAAAAGCCTCACCATCATACACTAGTCTATTTCAATTCTATTTCATTAAATCTTATTCATGTATTTATATGAGATTCATGTAAATGTGTAGATAAAATTTAATGGAACATAATAAAAATATCATAATTGGAATAAAAAATTTGATAACAAATGTGTAGATGAGATTTAATAATACAGAACTGACCCTAATGATTAGAGTTCATTTTCATTTGAATGGTGTTTTTACTGACTTCAGGTACCTTCAAATCAAAGAACTAGAAAAGACTTTTCTGCAGAACTTGTGCCTCACCAATTCTATTTTCTTTGATTCAAAAGTTTGGGGACCAGATCCCTTGACCCAGGTACTCTGGCCCTATCCTGTGCCAAAGGATCTAGGTCATCCATTTAAGTGGACCCTATTTAAATGGATAACCTAGATCCTCTGGCACAGGGTAGAGTCAGAGTACTTGGATCAGCCCATTTAAATGGATAGCCTAGATCCTCTGGCACAGGGTAGGGTCAGAATACTTGGGCTAGAGGATCTGAAGCCAAAAGTTTGAGTCTTTTTTGTTTTATATCTATCAGAACTTGCAGTTGTTATTCTTGAGATTCATATCGAACGGTTTCTTTGTTAACTTCTTGATTAATGCATAATAGTAATTTGGGTGAGCCCTTTTGCATAATAAAAAGGGTTTCTGCATAATTTGTTCTTTAGTAATTCTGAGTCTTGTTATTTTTTTTAATAAATGGATAGAATTTACAGCAATGCGAAGTGCAGGAGGATAATTTGGTTGTGCCCTTTTGTTCCTTTCTGATGAGTTGATCTAGAAAAGGATCAGATCTTCTTGGTATGCTCTCCAACCAATAAATTCTGCAGATGAAGTTCTTGATCATTTCAAAAACTGTCTTCCTGATATACATTTTCTTGATCTTACAAAAAATTTACTGTACATCATAAAAAAAGATGAAATGTTCACATCTCAACATTAAATTTGGGCCCAACGACCAACCAATCACCCATCCTTCTTTGATAATCCTATCGGTTTCACACCTCCAACTTCTTCTATATAAACACCACAACTCCTGAAGTTTCTACTCAGGAAATACTACTCAAACCCTTCTCTGCAATCAAGGATTATCTCACAGAGCTTTTTTTTGATACGTTTTTACTTCACTGCCATGGCCTCTCTCAAGTTGGTCTGCGTCCTCCTGGTGTGCATGGTTGTGGCAGCTCCAATGGCTGCTCAAGCTGCAATTACATGTGGTCAAGTGACCAGTGGCTTAGGTTCATGCCTTGGATACCTCAGGAATGGTGGTGCAGTCCCTGGTCCTTGCTGCAATGGTGTCAGAGGTCTTGTCAGCGCTGCAAAGACCACGGCTGACCGCCAAGCTGCTTGTCGGTGCTTGAAAGACGCCTCCGGGAGAATCCCAGGTATCAAGCCAGGCAATGCAGCTGCTCTTCCCAAGGCATGCAACGTCAATATTGGATATCCCATCAGCACCTCCGTGAACTGCAATACGTAAATTTTTCTCTTTTTTTTTCTGATTTATCATTTTCTGATACTATCCATCTGCTAAAGTTTCAAACTTGATCATGTTCTTGTTCTTTTTACAGCGTGAAATGAAGTGATCAACAGAGAAAAGAAACTGCTCGTTACATACTCAGGAGATGGTATATTGTGAGAGAATAATAAGATATGGCGATGCACTGTACTGCATAGCTTTGTCCTTTTTCCATGGCTCCATCTTTAGCGAGTCTTCTTCTCTCCTCTCTTTTTTTTTTCTGCTTTCTTCAAGACATGTTATGTCAGCTATCCTTGAGTATGTACTAGTCATTCTATGTTATAATAGAAAATCTTATCCACTCTATTCTGTTTCTCTTCACCATCAAGCATCTAGTTGATCTAATAAACTGGATATATAGATTTATTTATGTCAGACTACGATGAAACCAATGCTTCTGTTGATTAAAATGGAGGGTAAAAATTAATTTACTGCTCTGGCAGATAAGAACTTAACTGTTTGGGATAGAATATGATGCTTGCTTGCTTAAACGGCAATAAATAAGAAGCAGAGCCATCATTATCAAGAACAAAACAGGAGTAAATCAATTCTGACATAAGCTCGTAAATTCTGCAGAAGAAAATCATATCTATTGAAGTAGCTAGTTGTCCTACAAGCAAGATTTGGCATAAGAAGACTTTTGGAGGATCTTTTTGATGGCTCCTGGATATCTGCAATGGGGAATTTACTGTTATTGCAAGCTAGAAATCAGGTTGTATCAAAATCTTAGCAGCAGATGGAACTGCAGAACCCTGGAATGCCAGAATTTATCAACTTGGTATTCTCAGGATTAGCTAGGATGCCAAACCTGCCTAGCTTAATCGCAAATTTTTCAAAAAAATGTGTATTAAATAAAATTTTAAATTTACCAGAAATTCACCTTTCAAGTTTTCATCACCACTTACAACATTGCTTTTGCTGATCGCATCAATATGGATTCTTGTGGGCGGACAAACTTTTTGACTACAAATTGGGCTCTATAGTTGTAGTTGGTCTCCAACAAACAAAGACTGTTCATTGCACAGATTCAAGCCTAAATTAAGTGGATAACTTGGCCCAGGTTATGGGTGAGCTCATCTGTTAGCACTAGGTCTAGGTCTTTGGACAATTACAGAAAGTTATGTTCCTTGGAAACCATAAAGCTGATGACTGAGATGATCCATGTGCAAGTTTCAAGCAATTTGCAAGGTTGCTTGGAGAAAAATATTATTTGCAGTAGGCAGATCCCTTCCTCCTATTTCTTGTTACCATCTATACATGAAAACATCCCTGAGATTAGGTCAAGACCCTGAAATGGATCAGTTTTGCGAATTTCTGAATTCCTACTCCAACCTACTCAACACTCAAAAGAGGTTAATTCTCACAAATTGTTTCACATGCATTGCCCCTAACTCATTTTCTTATCAGAATGTTCAGGAAATTCAGGATTTTCAGGTTCCAGGTTTATAAAAGCGAGCTGCTCTTAGTCTGTAGTCTGTCAGTGATTGCTCCTGGAGGAGACCAAAAAGTGCAGATACCAGCATGCTTGCTTCAACTTATTCGAGATCGTGGGTGATAGAATTCTTATATTAAACATGATAGTGACAGTGGTAAGGTCGAGTACTCCAATATTAAACACTACAAAAAGCAAGTGTATTATGACTGTTTTTAAGTCGGTTGAATCAGATATTCTGTGTCGGTCGTTCAAGATTCACATAAATATGTGTGGACTAAATTAAAATTTCTGTTTCGATTAATCAGTTCATTTACACATTTATATAACATCTGCACAAAAATATATACCAGATTTAAGTAGCACAGACAGAATTGGAACATCCAATGAATCAAAAACAGCAGAAACCAGCAACAAAGTTAACAACTTTCGATTATGCAGTACTTTCTTCTGATATACTAAGCTGACATAAAAGCTTAGCTTCATTAAAGCACTAAACTTCCATGAAATCCATGCCGAACCGGAGGAACCAAGCTTATAAATCATCATATATTTATCAGTATTGCAAAGTTCAGAAAACTCTTCATGAAGAAATTGTTCCTGCACTTAAAATTCGGCCTGCAAATTTTCTGTATTATCTTACAACTCTATTGAGATACAATCAAACTAACTCTTTTAACACAACGAAAGTTTCAAACTTGACCGCCTTAGATCAATCAACCTGACCCTTCAACAACTACAACAACGTCCCCTTGCCGACCCCTATCAGTTTCTGGCTCATTTTCTCCGGTGAACCCTCGAGAAGGACCGGAACTTGCCGTATGTTCAAGCAAAGAATGGCGACAGTTGGGGCATGACGAGTGTGACAGAAGCCATGTGTCTATGCACCTGACGTGAAACCCATGGTTGCATCTTGGAAGCACTCGAACTTTCTCTCCAAAAACAAACTCAGCTAAGCAGATCGGACACTCCGTGTCTGGTATGTTCACTCCGGTCCCATAAACTGCCACCGGAATCTGCCGCAACTCACGTTTCTTGAGGCCCTTCCCTGCTGTCTGCTCTGGTGTGTCCAGAGCGAACCTCCTACTACAACGAAGAGCACATCGCACTATAGAGTTGAGCCCAAGTGCACATATCAGAGCACATAACAAAGCTGCCAAAATGATCACCATGTTGGTGTCAAAACTCGTGTCACTAGCGTACGAATCATGTGTTCCGGTAACATTCACCGGCGGCATACTTTGGTCGGAGTCAAGCTGGCGGCGATGCATATTCACCATAAGTGTAGTGTGGTACGAGAGCTCTGCTCTTTTTGTTTTCTCACTTCTGAGCACTAACGAACACTATAGATATTGTTGCTGAAGATAAGTTAAAAACGGAGAAATCTTATGTTCTTTTATTGGATTGAACTTGATCTTCAATCGAAATAGATAAAAGGGTATGGTTCTCTTTTGAGTTCTGAGACTTCTGACAAATGTTTGTAGAGATTCCAACTAGAAAGGGACAGTGAAAAGCATCTGCTTTCTGGGAAGGATAAGGCAAAAGAAATGGTAAATTGTTGCTGTTTTCGGAATCAAAGGGACCGTTTTTTGCAGCAAGATTCCAGTTTTCTTAATCAGAACTGGTCCTCTATATGCTCAGATAAACGAATAAAAATGACACAGGAGAAGACTCAGACTGTTGTTACTCTGCAACATACATACCTTATCAGCTGTCCTTACCTTACTTTTCTTTTTCCTGTATAGCCAATGACCAGTGTATCTTCAACTTTCTTTTTCATCATCATCTGTTCTGATATTTTGTTCTCATCGAAGGGTGACTCGTGTGGTGTGAAGTGCCAAGTGGAGGGGCTTAACTCTTATGCAAGTCCTGGTGCCCTTTGGAGGGATCAAGATGTAAATAGAGATGAAAAGAAAGCAGAACATGAAAAAGTAAGATGTAACTGAAGCAACTGTGTACCTAATCCTGAGTATTAGCAACTTTATAATACTTGAAACTTACCAAATCCCCTTTGCTTAAAAAACAGTTTGCAACTCCTCACATGTTCACATATCTTTGATTCTGTCATGTTTTTGCAGATTGGAATTTAGTGGGTAGTTTACTATCACCATCTTATTGAAGCATTTATTTTCTTCTGACATCATATCAGGTGGGGAAACAAGATTGACTTGAGTTTAGTAAAGATTAGAATTTGGCCAGAAAAGATCTCTAGTCTCTTTAGAACTATAAATGAATGTGATGCAACACTTTATGTAAGAAGTGAAGCTGTTCCTGTCATTGCCTGAAGCTACGTTAGCATGAACTATCCTGCATTTGGAGGTTGGTGAACCAGTAACCTATCCCCATGACCCCATTAGATAAAAGACAGGACTAACTAGAATGCCTAGAAACAGACCAAGGAATTGTAGTTTCAGGACATTTCTATATTATGGTTATATGGAGGTTTGAGGTTAAGTGTACTGTTGACGGACCTTTTGCACCTGAATGATGTGTTCTATGTTTCTTGGTGGACACTTGGCAATTACTGCCATGACAAAGCTCCGGTTTCAACTACTACACAACTGCAGAAACGCCATGTACTCTGTTTTGAACCTTTTGATGCCTATGAAAATATCAGAATCAACCAAATTTCTCTGGCTTAGGTGACCTGAAGTTGTTGGCATTTAATAAAAAATGTTATCTTTAACTTATGTTTGTGGATTCAGGTAAGGCCCCTTGATCACTCGAACTGCAAAAGCTAGACAAGTGTTCATCTTTAACGAATACCATTTGGCGACAAGAAACAAACTTGTGGAACATCAATGGCTGCTTTACTCTCTTCTCAGTTTTTAGTATTGCAAATTCACGTGATCTTGGGATGGCATGATCAGAAAGCAACAACACATACAAAAGCACTGTCTTAGCAGAGTATTAACAGGCACATTTCACTATCACTAGTCAGTCTTTCGACCATGTAAATCCAAGTTCAACGAGAACAATGTGAAGAAGTAACAGGAAGAAAAAGTCTTTACTAACAGAAAATTAGCAGTCAAACCATAAATAGTTAATAATTGCTAAATAATAATCAATTATTGCAGTAGAAAGTAGAAATAATCAGTTATTGCACATCAAGCGTCTTTTGGAAATGATGTGATTAATAAGGAAATTTTACAATGGCATAGGCGGTTAGGACATCCCTCATTTTTTTGTTCTAGCAAAACTTTGTCTAAACTTGTTTAAAAGAATTTCTTCTTATTCTTTGTATTGAGAAGCATGTGGACTTGCTAAACACACTAGAAGTTCTTATCATTTATTAAATAATAAGAGTTATGTTCCTTTTATGACCATTCACTCCGATGTTTGGGGTTCTATTCAAACTTCCTCTCTTTCTGGTCATAGATGGTTTGTGACCTTTATTGATTATTGCACCCGATTTATGTGGGTTTGTGTAATGAAAACTAAAAATGAAATTTTTTCGTGCTTTCAACCTTTTCACAAAATGATTTGTACTCAACTTGATATTAGAGTTAAGATCTTATGGTAAGATAATGGAATGGAGTATATGAATGGCAAATTTCATGCTTATCTAGATTTTAATGAAATAGTATATCAAATTAGCTGCGCTTATACTAGTAAACAAAACGGAGTTGCAGAAAGGAAGAAAAAACACATCTTGGAGGTTGCGCGATCACTCATGTTCACAATAAATCTTCCAAAGGGATATTGGAGTGATGCAGTCCTTTCAGTTGCCTATCTTACAACAGAATGCCATTTCAAATTTTAGATTTTAAAAGCCCTACTGAAATATTACAAGGTACAAACTCTTATATTGTACATTCAAGAGTCTTTGGGTGTGCCTTCTTTGTTCATGCTTGGAATGTTGGCAAGTTAAAGCCAAGAGCTTTGAAATGTGTATTTGTTGGATATTCTCCCACACAAAAAAAGATATAAGGGCTATTACCCCCTGTCTAAGAAATACATTGTAATTATGGAAGTCACTTTTCTAAAATGAGTCTTATTTCATCAGATCTTCAACTCCTCTTTAAGGGGAGAATGAGATTGAAGATGAAGTGTTGCGTGACTCTAGAGATAATGTGATCCAAGGAGAAATAACAATTCAGGAGGAGACAACTAGTTTTGTTCAAGAGGATCGAAGTCGACGCTTAGATATACTAGACTTAAAGACATACTCAAGGCAAGATAAGACAGAAAAAGCCATCACGCAGTCTATGTCAATGCCGTCCTCTTCCCTCGAAAACACTGATGAGCTAGAATATGATTTATTTGATGATTTAGATAAGTAGATTGTTCTTCGAAAAGGTGTTAGAAGTTGCACCAAGTACCCAATTTCTAACTTTGTTACATATGACACTATCTCCTGCCTATAGAGTCTTTGTCTTGTCTGTTTCTTTTATGTCTATTCCACAGAATTGGATAGAAGCAATGAAAATTGTCCAATAGAAAAAAGCTATGATTGAAGAAATGAAGGCCCTGGCAAAAAATGAGACTTAGGAACCTGTCATTGCTCTAGAAGGAACACGAATGGTTGGCTGCAAATGGGTATTCATAGTAAAGCATAAGCCAGATGGATCCTTTGAGAGGTACAAGAAGAGATTGGTGGCTAAAGGCTTTACTCAAACATATGGAGTGGACTATCAAGAAACCTTTGCACCTGTTCCTAAGATG